>OX155957.1:25527626-25623351 GCA_944548615.1 Micropterix aruncella
TTTTTTAGCAAAAAATAGGAACCTACAGAAATAACTCAACTGTCTTTGTGCTGAATTTTAGAAAAAAAATAAAGTTTCCAATTTGTTGTCAACTTTTGACTTTGTGATTTAGGAAAGATTTTTCATTTTATATCTCTATAGTGATTATCATGATCATCACAGAAAAAGCCTGAATGGTTTATCGCTACATTTATTTATTTACATATTTAAGAATGTAATTTCTTTAAAATATTGATTTTTCTTACAAAAATAATAGGAACTGAATGGCAAAACCGTATCCTCATGCTTATTCGATTCTAGTGATCCACCCTTCTAGGACTAATCCGTTTTAGGGTGGAATGGACTCTAATAATGCAATGCATTATTTAAACGTTGTAGTAAAATATTCATTAAACTAAATTACCTAAAAATGTGGTTTTCATAAAATAAATCGCAATTCAAAATTGAATATAAAATTAAAACATAACATTGAACATACATACATCGCTATATGGCGGTATAAACCTTTATTAACATTCCAATTTGGGTCTTTGACTATCTATCCATATTGATTATAGCAGAATCTTTTGTAAAAATGTTAATCCTAACGGGAAGTGCCTTTTGCCTGTCACTTAAAAGTCAAATGAAATCATACCATTTTATGTTGAATTATCGATCATTTTAGTAACAGGCGTCTACAAATTCCTAATATAAATAAGAGTAATAATGTCGCATAATGATCGCTTGATGTATTTTGTATTGATATTATTGATATTATTCTGTTATGTACGTTGGATGTATCTTAAGCCGCGATAGAAGCAGAAACCTCCTAGATTGCCTTCTGCATTATTTGTTTGTTTACCGTCTCGAGAGAAAACATATATGAGAAGTTTAGTGAGGCCGCCGTTACGGACGTTATTTTGTTATGTTATAATTTATGATTGAATCGATATTGATAGCGATACACTTAGGCCAATTCAATTTAGTGAGATGTTGAGAAGGTATGTAGTATAGAGTAGACCGGGAATAATAGGAACATTTTAGATGACTTATTGATTCTCTCTGATGTGTTGTTATCTTCCTACGATAAAATGGTATTAAATTAATGTAAACCAGCCTATTTATATACAAAACAAACGTCTACCTTGCAAAATGTCATGTACATGTAGTTCTATTTTTTAAATATGTCAATAGTTTGCAGCTTCGAAAAACATGTCCAAGCCAGGCAATGATTAAAAGCCAGTAAAATTATTGCACATTTTTCGATTTTCGCTCAATATATACTAGGCGATGCATTCTATAGTAAAAGTATTTTTTTCTCTTTTAAAATAAATAAAATTTCCTAGAATTAAGTGTATATCGAGTAGCGTATATCCAGAAATTTCCAACATACAGATACATAATCTTGGAAAATTGGCCAGCCAATTTAGCCAGACAATTTAATTGGTATACCCTAGCCATCAATTAAAAATAGCATTCCTTTAATTGTAAATTAGGATATAGTTATTTATTATGCGATAATATATTGTCAAGCAGCTAAACCTAATATGGTTCAGGTATTTTTTTTGTGAGACAGTGGGTTTAATTATTGGCAAAGTTTAACTTGTGTATTTCCGTTAACAATAAAACAAAATGTGCTTGTTATCTATATTTCCTAATCTTAGGTCAATCAGAAAATAATTTTAAATGTTCCCAAGAATAATGCCAGAGGTATTTATTTATTGTAAAAAATATGATATATCTATATAAAAAGAAAAGAAATGAAATGCTGTTTGATGGTAATCGTATATTAGGCTAAACGGCTGAGCCGATTTGGCTATTTTTTCTTTAAAATGATCATAATAGTCCAAATAAGGTCCTTAATATTTTTTTTGAATAGTAACGACATATTAGGTTAATTATCCTTTTATGGTTTTGATAGCTATGCTCTCGGTATGGAAATATTTCAGTCGAATCAAAAAAAAAAATCTGGAAGATATTGAGAAAATCCGGATAAACGCATTCCAGCCAAATTAAAATAAAATAAAAATTTTCTAGTGTTGTTTTGCGATATTTCCAACAAATGTAGTTATTTTATTTATATTCCAATTTATTTAGGTCGGTATTGATCTGTATTTTGAAATGTGCCAGAATGATGACTTCGCCCAGCCGCTGCTATACTTCGAAATGCCAAGATATGTTACTAGGAATCTACTGTAAAAAAAAATAATCAAGGAAAGGAAACAAGGAAACAAGGAAACCCAACATCACGTTACCGACATGTATTTTCCACCGGTCCAACCAAGCAACTACAAGTTTGGGAGGCAGGTTGGGGGGTAGGGTTAGTGGGTGGTGGAGTTTGGGGATGGGGGTGGGGGGGGGGTGGGGTGAGATGTTTAGTGCGGGGGGAGGGGGGAGGGGGTGTATGATTGCCGAGAAAGTCTTGTGGTGACAGAACTGATTTTTTCCTTTCTTTACATATTCCAATGGCTTTTCACAAATTCACAAAACGTCTATAAACAAATGTATTGAAATTGGGACAGGACAACGTGTCGGGTCAGCTAGTTTAGAATACATTTATTGATTTATATATAATAATGTGCAGTAGTATGCTTAGATATTTGTTACTGGCACCGCGAATCTACGAAGTGTATGATGTTCAGAGGTCGGTCGTTTAACCGAAGCAAGGGAACGGAGGCGAGACGTCACCAAGATCTTGTAGGAAATAGTGACACAGTAGTAATTTTGCTCTCTGGTCAGATCGTTACAGTGCTTATATTGTCCCTATGCCGGTTCCTAATCGTTCCGTGCAAATTGGGTGGTGTTAGCCAAATTTTATGTCATCTGGCCAGCCCAACTCATAGTTTAACTCATATATGGTAGCCTCCTCGAAGAGGGACTTAGCCTGTCAGGGCCGCTATAAGCTTCTGCCACGGCTCTAATCTGCAATCAAATGCGGGCGGTTGCGATAAAAAACCGTGGATTTGGCGGAATATCTCGGTTGTAACTGGGCGGTTGGTACACTGTCCGGTTTGTTAGACACGCTGACCATCCGGCAAATAACCAACGGGGGTCTGGAGATGTATGTTTTCTAAAGATCTGTGGTAGTTGTCGACCTGACGTCATATATCCTTGTAACAATCCGTTGGCCACCCGATCCCGGGTGCCTCGGTCGCGATATTTTCAAACTGAATTACTGGTTTCTTCAGGTAGAGATCGCGTAAGCGATCTCAAATTTGTATCCAGACTGAAGGACGGAAAAATTGGGAGAAATCTGGTAGTGAGGGCGCCTGCTCGACCCGCGTTTTTCACTTCCCAGTACCTCGCGGTAAGGCATTACACTTTCGCGGGCTTGTTGGCGTTGTTAGACAGTGGAATTTGTTGTCCCTAAGTCTTTGTGTTAACCCTTCAAATCGCGAAGTTAAAATTCGGCCGTCCCGTTTGTTTTGTCAGTTTGGCGCATGAAATTGGCGAGAGTCGATGGCCTTGAAGAAAACGATCATAAGTCATAAACCACTATACGGATCATAAAAAAAAACTGTAAAATGACCGCATTGAAATTTCAAATATAAAACATTGTAAATTTATCTCGTAAAACAATTAAGATAATAATGAATAAATATTACAAAGTTGGCGAACTGAAAAAACTCGCATATAAAATCATTTCGATGTTTTTATAACAAATTACGGAAAATATGCAAAAATTGTAAATACAGTTATGTTCTTTATTAAATGCTTTACCAAAACTATTATTTTGTTTTACTTAATTGCATACAAAAATATTTAGTTATTCAACCAAGAAAAATTTGATGTATTCTCGTAAAAAAAAAAAAAAATAATTTTTAATTTGTGACTACTTACGGTTTTTTTATATGAAATTCTTCTAAAATAATTTTTTTTCTACATCATACTTCTTAGAAAATCACACCAGAACTTTCAGCTTTGTCCGATATTATAGAAAAATCTAAAGTTTTGAGAGTTGGCGTCCGCAACTTGATAATAAACTTTGAATGCTCATAATATAAAATTGGTTACATTTTTTCAAACATATTGTTTCATTATATACTTATTATATGTAAAATAACTAATTATTATACTCCAAAAAGTCACATTTCATCGAAAAACTTTAGAAAATCGCACTCAAAATATGGTAATTCTCTCATAGTAATTATAAAAACAAATTTATTTGCGCGAGCCATATTACGAAACAATTTATAATTTTCAAAATACGGCTTATTATGCGATTACTTACGATGTAAATGAAGCAATACCTATTTTAATAACGAATTAAAGCAATATTACGCCATATTTCGCGATTTTTCGTGATATTTCATAAACATTACAAAACACAAAAGGCCAGGCGCGTAAGTTGTCGCCGAAGCATTTTGCATAAATATTAGTGAAAAACAGCAAATGGACTATCTCAATTGACTAATCCTCATTCAATAACTACTTAAAAATGCAAATTATTCACTGTTCTCCAGTAAATAGCACAGAAACACTGCACAAACACCGTTTTTATCACCCATTCCGCGCGACTAAGCGCCGCCGTGAAAGCGGCCGGCGATCACTGACGTTTGACGTCTCGGCTCACTTTTAAATCGTCCTTCGATATTGCCAGACGAAAATCTTGAATTGGAGATATTTTGGCCATATCGTAGCGCCCTCAAAAAGCGTATAGTATCGCGTTTCGAATTGTAAATTGCATTTTTCGCAGCGGCGAGCGCTCCGTCCCGTAAGGGATGTTACGTAACTGGCGGGGGCCGACCTTTGGTCCCGCAAAGGATGTTACGGAGCGACCGGCCCCACGGTTGAAAAAACCATCTAATATCATGATCAATATCAACCATCTAATATCATGATTTGACAACACCAAGGGAGTCCATATACCGGATTTTGGTATAAATAATAAAATATTTTTAAACCTCTAATGATTGGAATCATTTACATATTGCTAATTAAGAAGAAAACATTTTAATGAAACCAAAAATAGATACTCGCTTTATAATGTGTCAATAACAATTTTAGTGAACCCGAAAACTTCGAAAAATCTGCAAAAGAGTTTTGGCATCAGACATGCTACTGTTGTTTACTAAGGTCTAAGAGTTAAAAGTGATTCGAGGGAGTGTATTGAGAGAAAAGTTAATTTCTAATTGTTTTGTTCACTTTTTCAATTGAACGATGGTTTCTATTGTTCACGGTCTACCCTACCTTCGATCAGACCTCTTCAACCCTGGCAGCGTTGTCTACACAATATCAACACGGTTTCCTTTAACCACTAAGGACTACGCCCGAGTATACTCTGGCGGCTATTATGTGCGAAAATTCCCACACCCGAGATTACTCGGGCAAGCTCTAACTGCTGAAAAGATCACTCACGAATGCTTTGGGAGTAAATAAATAAGATCATGGTATGTGGAAGCGAGATAAAAAACAGCTACGATGATTCAAACGAGGTACCACTTCCCCACTATCTCCCAATCTGCAAATCGAATGACATCACGCGATGTTAGTACTGCCCAGTATTTTGAGCAGTGAGGTTGTGTGTTTTGAATGCTCGTTTTAGAATTTACCACACCAAAAAAACAACTTTTATTATGATGCATAATTATTAATTATGATGAGGCATACTTTTTAATTATGATGAATAAAAATGAATATTTTTTATGAATTTCCTTTATTTCTAAACCCACATTATGCACTATAATATCAACTTTCAATCCCATTTTAGGACTGAAATGGCTTTTATGAAGGATAAATAAAAATCATTCATATATATTTTTTCCATTTTTAATTTTTTGAATACACACACAATATCAACACGGTTTCCTTTAACCACGTACTACGCCCGAGTATACTCTGGCGGCTATTATGTGCGAAAATTCCCACACCCGAGATAACTCGGGCAAGCTTTAACTGCAGAAAGGTCACTCACGAATGTTTCGGGCGTAAATAAATTGTTTTGAGCAGTGAGGTTGTGTGTTTTGAACGCTCATTTTAAAATTTACCACACCAAAAAACAAATTTAATTATGATGCCTAATTATTAATTATGATTAGGCATAATTATTAATTATGATGAATAAAAATAAATATTTTTTATGAATTTCCTTCATTTCTAAACCCACATTATGCACTGTAATATCAACTTTTAATCCCATTTTGGGACTGAAATGGCTTCTATGAAAGATAAATAAAAATCACTCATATTTTTTTTCCATTTTGATTTTTTAAAATAATTACTCAAAGGGTTAAATGCATACTGAAGTCATCAACCTGGCTTAAGTATGGAGATATTCATATTTATATGGTTAACACCGGCTTCTCGAAGGCTTTGGACTGTATATCTGTCGATCCCATCTGTCGATGTCTGAATCTAAGGTATGCTGCTGACGTTAAAGTAAACATCCCTATGAAATAAAGATGTGCAAGAGATTGTGGTGCTATAAATGATGATGATTTCCCCACTTTGATTTACAGAAATTAATTATAAAAGTGGCAGTTAAGGCTCAGCGCGGCTAATGGAAGTCCGCCCTTCCCCGCCCATTAACCCTTGGAGTAAATGGGTATTTTCATGGATGCATCTGTCTCTTTTGCAGGATTTTCGGCGACATCGACCTTAAAGTACTATAACTACGAAACTACTACACCAATCATAAAAAGAACAACTGCACAATGATTGCATTGAAATTTCGAATATAGAATATTGAAATATCATTTTGTAAAACAATTAGATAATTATGAATAAATATGAGAACGTCAAAGAAGTGAAAAAACGCGGAACCAGATCTGGTCGTATCATACTCAACGGATAATTGTTTCAGAACCAAATTTGGTCGTATCATACTCAAGGGGTTAAGGGTGACTTTATGAAGTGCCTTTTATTACGACTATTATATTTAATTATTATATCAAAAGACCTCTCTATATGTAATATATTTCTTAATCAAATTCCATAATATATTATTGCCATATTATTATTCACTAACTAAGTATCATATAGTTTTTATTTTATTTTATTTTGTTTTACCAATACTATTATAAGTTTATTATACTTAACATTTTACAATATTTTTTATTAGTTCTATTTTGTGTAAATTATTAATTTCTCTCGTTTGGGTATGAAGTATTAGGTATAATTGAATCGGTTGTTTTGGGAAGGGCACAAGTCCATAAGACAAAACTTTTCAGGAGACGCAAAAAACTTTCCTTTGAAAATAAAGTGTATTAGTGGTGTACAATATTTAATGCAAATTTATAGACCTATCCAATTTATATGTTATTCCTAGATATTTTTTTCTGTTGTAAGTAATAAAAAAATGAAATATAAACTCATGGACTTGTGCTCTTCCCAAAACAAACGAGAAACTTGAAATAAAACACATATTTTTTCATACATTAGTAAAGTATAATAAACAAAAAACCTTATTTTTATACATCTTCAATCACGACATTTTTTAAGGTGCATCTTTCTCTAAAGTTGCCTTGCGTTTGATTGGCCAGCTTGTTATTTGGTTGTAAAATCTCTGGTATAGTGATGGAATGTGGACCATCATTTTTTTAATATCGGCGATTTTCTATTCATTTATTATTACGCATGTCCTGTAGGCTCTGGATGTAGGCAGCACTGCATCATCTCGCCCGCGAGGTAGACTGAAGTCATGTTTTGTAATGTTGTTATCGATAAACTCAAAGGTTTGGACGATACCTGGTCTTTGGGCATTGTAACGGAACTCAGAAAACATGGATACGTTGAAGTTCACCTTTTGGTCGCTGGCGACGTGATGTCCTAGAGATTGGATGGACAGGCAGTTTTTCTTCAAGTACATAGGCCACCAAGTTTTTAAATCCAGTACATCATCTGTTTTTACCTCATATACGGAGAACTTTTGTGTAATAGTACTTAGGGCCAAAGTCTTTATCACACGGCAAAAACGAATGGCCGCTTTTGCTCCCGAATGGCTCCGTCCCAAAAAAAAACGCAGAAAATGACATTTCATATCTTGGTAGACAATAGTTGGACTTGAGCCATTCTCGGCGAAAACATGCGTCTTCCATAGTAGAACATTGCCTCATACTTGATGTCGCCAAAATGTGTGACTTGTGCCCTTCCCAAAACAACCGATTCAATTACATATTATTCGGTTATCTAGATTAAAAACACTCTTTAGATACATACTGCGTATTTATTAAAGCTATTAGACATATTTTACCCCTTTTCTTAGTATATTAATTTAATAATTGTGCGCACAATTCACAATATACAACTAACATAGTCAAGTTTACCTTGGTAGGGGCTTCGGTTTAGTTAGCCAGATTTTGTATATCGCATTTATAAGTATTTTATTTTGGAAATAAATTAATACATTATGTTATACTCATTCTTAAAAAGAGATAGATTAATTTTAGTTAAAATAAAGGATATCAATGCGTTTTATTAAAGGATGTCATTCCAGACATTTTTCTTGCTAAATTTTAAAGATGCCTTTTGCAGCGGAGAACACGAGCAGCATGACAAATAGGGCTATTTGGGGAGCTTGGAATTCAGTAAAATTTTATTAGACCGGCTATAAATTTTACTGATATGAGAATATATCGGAGTTGGACCGCCTGAGAGAGGCTACATGTTGTCGTTTATGGACGGTGTGAATTACTGTTTTGGTATCTATATTATAAAAGCATGTGTTTAGCCAAAATCCGACACAATAATTTCTTATTAATCATAATTTTTTAACAATACAGAGTAATTCACTTCTGATGCAGAATATTTAAAAAGACGGGCATCTGAAGCTAACATTAAACAATAAATGAATATTTCATCCCACACAAAATTACAGAGATAGTCATTTAAATATCAGATTACTAGTCCAGACCTTAATGGGTTTTTTATTAAAAAAAAAATATGAAATATCGTTTCAAGATGTTCTAAATATTCCTATATTAAACTTTGAAAGAAACTATTTAACACATTTACGAGAAATAAAATCATGAAATTTACAAATCTTTCATATTTTCTTGTTATTTGTTTGTCTGACTTTTCTTCAAACATCGCTAAATTACTAGTAGATGGTCCTCCTTAAGAGGCCGTGTACGAAATCGATGTGGGCTTTGATACCTCTATAGTCAATGGTATAATATAACTATAGGTAGGTAGGATTTTCGGAGCCAAAGAGATACGTCCACCCTTTGGAAGCGCTCGGCGGCGACTAGCTGACTTGAGGCGTTAATCGTATCATAGGCGAGTATCATAACGCGAGAATTAGATTGTTTTAAAAGACTTTATTGCCAATTTTAATTAATGTTTTGCATTTTTTTTTGAGGAAATGGATTGATATTGAACTAAAGTTTATTTCTGTTGTTTTTATTTTATGAACGAGAGTTCTAAAAGGCCAAAATCAAAAGCATTTCTTCGCCCATTTTCTAAAAAATTTGACAAAGTTAAATATTTTTTTTATCAACAATTTTATATGAAAGTAGTAAAAAGTGATTCACTTATTATATAGAGAACTTTCACAACAATACAATGTATTTTTTTTACCATTTAGATGTCAAAACGATTCGTAAATATGTTATATTCTAAACCTCTTACAGCAAAAATTCACAAATAGTCGCCGGTTTAAGGTCAATTAATCAAAATTCTATAATAATTTTCAAAAAAGTAGCTCACTCATTAGACAATAATATAAATGATCTTTTATGTTGTGCAATAAAACTTATAGAAATACAGTATTTTAACCTTAAATTCACGTCTGCAAAATTACGTAAATTCACGAAAGGCGCAAAATTTCGTATACGGCCTCTTAATCCTTAGTTTATGGGTACATTATAAACATTATTTATAACTTTACAATACGCTTCTACCTTATGTATTGGTTTGATCGAAATCGTGAGTAAAGCAGACAAAAAAAATTAACTTTTTTTAAAATCAATAATTATTTCTCTTAATTGTGTTAAATAGTTTGTTAAAATAATAATGACTCAAAAAGAACAAGTCATAAAAAAATAAACAGAAAATATTTCGAAAATCTTGATATTTTAAGAACTTGCTCATTGTGATTCAGGGTGGCCATATCACCGCAGTTTAGATCTGTCCCTTTAAAATATATAGCATCCGAAATAAAACACACGTATTAAAAAGTTTTGTACATTTTCTTTATTCGTTAATATGCTAATTAAATTTGAGATATTAACTGATTCGAGATTTGACAAATAACACATTTTGAGGGAAAATATTTTCAAGGAGTTCTCGGCAGGAGTTCACGAGTGGTCCAGGGATGCCAACCGTGCTTATTTAAGATGGACAGTCATTTTTTCACAATCGCTGTCGTTTGTCCTTTATGCAGGTCTAAAAGGGCGTCTATTGTCCTTGTCCTAAATGATTGCAGCTATCGCGGAAAATATGTGAATACATTTCAAACAAGCAACATAACAGCCTCTGACGTACCTTTCACAAATATGAAAGAATTAGACTACAACTGAACTATCTTCTTGAATATATTTTTTATTCATTGGTAGTACCTACGTCAACACTTAAAACGACAGATATAGGTATTCCATTTAAGGAATATCAGCTATACAAACTGACTTCAGGGATTATAAGGAAATTCTAACATTCATGTAGATTCATATCTTAATTAAGTAATTAATACTTATAATACTTCTAACCCTATCTCTAACCATTTGGTGATCGGCGTAAAATTTTCTATAAAAGCAATACGATTTGAGATACAGAAATCACCGTTTTAGATATTATTCTATGGAAGAGTTGATTATTTACATGGATATTTGTTTAGCAGGACACGAGAGATAAGTTCTAATGCATTAAGGTGAACAGTGAGGTTGTTTTTTGATTCCTAGGGAATTGTTAACTCTACAATAGGGCAGGAGTAAAGACTTGGTCTAATTATCGATGAACATTTCTCCTGGCAACCACACGTGGACGAGGTAAGTCGTAAAATATTTGCTAGTTTTCATCCTCTGCAAACAATCAGAAGATTTCTTACTATGGACACAAAAAAATGTCTTGCACAGTCTCTCCTCTTACCTTTCCTTGACTATGCAGATGTGGCTTATCTCGATTTATCAGAGGAACTGCTCAACAAACTTGAACGTTTGCCAAATGTATGCATACGATTCATCTTCGGTCTACGTAAGTATGATCACGTGTCCGACTATAGGGCACAGTTTAAGTAGTTGCCAGAGAAGAAATGTTCATATACTTGCTCTCCTATATCGTATACTCTCCCAATTAACACCATCCTATCTCCACGAGCTTTTTGAACCACTAAATTCCCACGGTCTCGTACTTCGGTCAGTCTCTGACAGTTTATTAAAAATTCCGAGTCATAATAGTGATTTCTATTCCTATTCTTTCTGTGTCCATGGTGCAAGACTCTGGAACGATCTCCCAGCAAATATACGAAACTCGCCTTCTTTACCATCGTTTAAGACTCACCTTAAGGATTACTACCTTTCTAAGAAGTAACCAGTTCTTCCCTTTCTCTCCTCTTCCTCTCCCAATTTCTCCTCGGGCATTATTAGTTTTAAATTCTTCCACTTGTCTGTATGTTATGTAAATCTTTATTTTCACAATGCGTTTCACAATACCACTGTGTTTAGGTTAGTTGTAAGACATTGCCATGTAGCAATAAGCTTGCCTTTTTGTATACTAATTAAGTGCAAATAAAGAGTTTATTATTATTATTATTATTAAAGTGATAAGGAGTAAAGAGTTATATTTGGACGGAGCGCTGTGCGTGCATCCGAGACTTGGAAATTATATGCGTAGAGGCCGCATTGCTTGCTATGAGGCCTTCGTAGGACGGCTCATCGTATTTGGAGCCGGGGAGCAGTAAGTTATATTCGGAAGTTATCTGAGTAATCGAGGATGTCAATTACAACTGGGGAGCCCGCCACTCCAGGGAGTTAAAACGACATTCTTTCTCCCATGGAATTAACGTAAAGACTTTGCGGACTATACAATCCACAGTCAAACTACGCCAATAGCCCGTAATAGTCTAACGCCTTACCGCGAGGCACTGGGAAATGCTACCCACGTTTTGCCAGCTATATATACAACCATTTAAAACAACCTGCCATTTGGAAAAGTTCGCCCGCCATATATGACCGATCGCCCCTTTGCTTTGTCATTTTGACGTTTCGATCGAAATCACGGAAAGGTCTTGAAAAAATGTCCACAAATATTTTCAATCTAAATGTAAAACCAATTACATTCAAGAATCAGTCGTTGAAGGTGGATAAAAACATCGCAGTAAGCAAGAATACACGCAAACCCACTCCGAAACGCGATTAGATTTCCAAGCATTGCTCGAGTGGGATACTTGGCTTAAGCCGCTGCTGAAGCATTGTTGACTCGACTATAGGATGAAAACTGGTACTCAAACATTATTTAAGCACGTGCTGATGCTTAAGCGTCGACTATAGATTCGGGTGTCAGCGTTAATGAATACTTGCCTTGTAAACGATTATAGAATGAAAAGTGATATTGAAGTAATGGGTGCACAAGTACTGGCGGTACCTAAAGAGTAGGGTGAATCGTTTCTTCCTTCAGAATTTCAAAACCTTCCTATGCGGAAAGGATGTTCTATGGTATATATTTAAAGTGGAAAATAGAATGAAATAAGAAAATTTTGGTTTAGCACTGCCCGAAAAGATAAGAAATTGAGGTATTTAGGCCTTTTTATGGTAACACTAGCTGACTCGTGCCCACTTGGTTGGGCAGTAAACCGTTTTACTTGAGATGAAATTAAGAGTGTGATTCGGTTAGTACTGAGTGCTATGATTTATTTCCTGACTGCCAAAAGAAGGGTTATATTTTTACTGCATATGTATGTATGCATTAGCATACCAATTTGACTATATTACTGTTATTTGTGAGTGTCTTCTTGTGAGTGTCTTATTCGTGAGTGTCTTATCTCTTTAACCATTTATGCAGTTAAAGGGAAATTATATGCAGTGAAAGGGAAAAGTCTTTTGTTTTAAACAGTTGAGACGATAAATTTACTTATTTTGATATGAATTCATAATTGTTGATAATATGACCAATAAACATGACCTAACGATTTAAATTATTTTTTTAATTGAAAAAACTACTTTTTGTAACCTAAATATATAATTTAGACATATGCTGTAGCTGACTTTTTTGTAGGAATTATCAAGCTCTACAACTTGTCTCTAGAATTCAATCATATGTCACTCAATCTCTCATCGTTAAAAAGTGTTGGTAAGAAACATTTTCATTCGACCGTTTTTTCTCCGACTTACTTTGCAAATCCAACTACCACGAAAAAGTCTTTTCATTTTTCGGATTAATATATAGCTTTTGACACTGCCAAATAACGTGGCTATCATTGGTAAAATAATTTTCAAAATCGGTTCAGTAGATCCAGAAATTACTTCCTACAACCTCACAAACTTTACCTCTTTATAATATTAGTATAGATAAAGTGATTCACGTTAAAGTGAAACAGAAAGTTTCTATGAATCTAATTTTTATTGTTTATATGAGTGGATAGTTACTTGTAACCATTTGGTTACAAAAACAGTTACAAAACAGCTTCTTTATAGTATTAAATCAAGAAAATCTAAAAAACCGTCGAAATTACAATGGCCGAAAATCACGTTTGATGTTAAAAACTGGCATGAAGTTTCATGATTCCGGGCGATTACTTATAAACTTACGTATCTCTTCTATATGATCCATATACAGTAGAATATTCTTTCGTGTATATTTTGACCATTCGTTCTGTAGCTTGATTGTGGCAGAAAAACCCTTTGATAGTTGTGGTAATATTGCTGCCGTGTGAACAGTTTTATCTACATGGACTAGGCGTATCACTTAGTGAAGATTCCAGAGGTATCGCTTCCTAATGATGAAGGGGTGTGAGGATAAAGCGGGAGGCGGGAAAGGCTAGTATAGTAGTATTGCTGTTTTATACGGTAGCCGAACTGAATCGACCGTGCGGATAGGGGGAGCTGTATCATAAATTGTTGCATTGTACGTACGTTGTATTATTCACTATTTAATAACTAACACTTTTGGATATTTATTAATATTTATAGTGTAAAAAAACAATTATTTGTAGTCTAAAATCAAGTAACTTAAATTATGTCTTTCTCTGTTTTTTTCGAAAATTCAACTCCCTTGTGGCAGTATTAAATATTGTTTTTTTGTTGTTGTTATTTTTCCTATACTATCCATACCATATAATATCTTTTCCACGTATAGGAGGTTCTGATTAATATTTTTTTTCTCCATACTAAAGCGATCCACCCTACTAAATAGGGATCAATACTCGTTTCGGGGTATACTTAGTACTTCCTGGTTTCGCATTAATATTTATTCCAAAATCAGCTCTCAGAGCCCTCAGCACTGAGATCTCAAGACGAATTACTGTTCTCGATCCCGAATTATAAATCCCTGATCATACATGGAATGTCTCAGGATTGTTTTACCCAGACATGTAAGGACAGCACTTAGTTTGTACTGCTTTAAACGCAGGCTCAAAAAACACTTTACCACGCGCTCAAAAATGCCTCTCGTCCCCTTCCCCCCCCCCCCCTACCTTTCCATGCATCACTATGGGTTATTGCTTTTTTGAATGTACCTATTTAAATATTAGATACATTTGATACTTCCTGCCTTTATAAAATTGTAACAATAGTTTTCTGTTACTATTACCTTAAAACACGTTATCCCATTAGGTTAAGGTTAGCTGTAAGATAGGTTAGTTTCAACGCTTTCCGATTTGTTTCAGCAAATAAACCGTCCTATTACTATTAATAACAATACGTGCCAGTAAATTAAAATAAACTTATTGTTATTGAATCGGAGAAAGCCATATTGCAACTGTCACTGTCGCTCATTTTGGCAATTTAACATAATATTCGAGAAGACAAATAAAGTTCTAATAAGCTCCCACGTAACAAAGTGTAGCATCTGGATGAAAGCAAAACAGGATTAGGTCCCTGCGAGATACACCAGCAATGGAAATTATGTACATATTCTCATTTACATTTTTGTAATTTGGACACATCTGCCGCTTGGCGCAAGAAATAATATATGCATAAAGAAATAATACTGACATTTTTATACACTTATAAAAACAGACGACACGACAGAAGAAACACGACAGACGACACGACAGAGAAAGGTTGTCCATTTTATGTTATACTGATTGATAAACAAAGTTTGATTTTGAATTTGATATTGTTTCATTGCTATTCGTTTGAATAGTAAGTAGTATCATTGATTATATAGGGTTAACTCGAGAAAGCAATTTCTGGGACCCAATAGGATTTCTGAAATTTTATACATAAAACTTTGACACAGACACAAACACAGAAAATACGCGTTCCAATATTTGAAAAAAAAGGCAAATTGATGAAGAATGGCTTCTTGGTCAATAGAGTCGCTATGTCGAAAAAACGATTAATACTGATTATATAGCACATTAGATTATCCAATATTGTACTACGCTTTGGCAGCTAGGATTTTACTATATTACTACGGTTAACGAAAATGTGCTCTGTCAATTAAGGACTGCAATGATATAGAAGCTCGCGATTTACCAACCGAGCCTCGCTAATCGCTCATCGCCACTGCTTCTATGCGACAACGCTCGAACTTTACAGCAAACATGTCTCAAAGTTGCAGCAGATGTTGCCTCTGATATGTGTACCTATAATGGGCTCAGTACAGTTGAGCCATAATGACCCATTTGTTGGGGTCGGCCGATCTCACAGGTCCCAGGTATCCGGCAGCTCCAAACCAATCCGCGTACAGGAATTCATTTATTTTTAAAATGAGCTCAGTTTCGCAATGACTTTCAGTTTTATCATCGGACTGACATCTGTCGACGAAAATGTAATATCCTTTATTAAATATTTAATTAAGTTCATAAAAATATATCCTTCTAATTTGTCTCGGCTGAAATGGGGAGGGAAATATATTGGGATTTCCAAAGAGGCCCTCATCCACTAGCGAGCATTGCCGAATTGAATTCTGGGATCAAATGAATGCTATACTCTATCCAGCAGGTCCGTGATATACCAGCGAGTGCTTTCTCTTTCGAATAATCCGACTAAAAAAAGAGAGGGGAAATTGCCTTAGCCGGGGAGCGGGGAATGGATTATTATAAAGAGTAATACACACGTAATATAATATCGAAGACTATCACTGTTGTTTGAGATTATAAACAAGACAAAATGGATTTACGGCGTAAAGTTTGTAGCACCACAAGGTGCTGTAAAATTATCGCTATACATTTGTTTTGTCTTGTTTTGCATTCATATTATAAATAATTATTTTTGCAAAAACCTCTTTACTTAAGCCAAACCTTGAGTTCTACTTTTAACAATTTTGATATTTTTTCACTGCGAATATAATAGTTTTTTTCTTGGCATTCACTCATCATAAAGCCACTCTTCATCAGTTTGCTAATTTTTGACCGAATTTTAGGACGCGCATTTTCTGTGTACGCAAAGCTTTATTTAAAAAATGGAGAAATTCTTCTTGCATGCTTTACTTTCCATCAGGGAGTTCCAGTGGCAATCTTCCGGCTCCATCTTCAGACCCTCGTCATCATGTGTAATGGATAGTACTCATGGCAACAAAACTTACTAGCCCAAATTCGACTATCCTACATTTGCCATCAGGGAGTTCCAGTCCCTACATCCCGGCTCCATCATTAAATCAGCTCGATGGTACCATAATATTGCATTGTCACCGAACTCACATAAGTATTCCAATTATCATTTGAATCGGATACCAGGAAGTGGTCGAAAAATGGTTTGCAAATATTTAAAAAGACAACTTACGTAAATAATATTGCAAGTTTTAATAAAGCTTGTAAAAATAGGTAGGTTACATAGATATTTAATTATTTAATATTATTTCTATAACATTATAACTCTAATAATATATCTCACATATATGTTCTACTTAATTTAATAACTAAAGATTGTTAAATATTTTTTGGGGAAATTCCACAGATGCGGAAAAAATCTTCAAATGACATACCTAAGGCATGCATCAGACTTCTGTGCACAGTAGCGGCCGAAGCAAACTGTAGACCACTGTTTTCCAACATGTCAATGCTAACTGTGCATTTTTTATATATACTGGAAGTATATAATATTAGGGTAGCAAATTTATAAAAAACCAAAAATTTACAAATTTCGAAGTGTTGTGCACACAAGGTCTACGAGAAATAATCACCTAGCTCAGCGGTTCCCAAAGCGTGGGTCGCGACCCACTGGTGGGTCGCGAGCCGATTCCAGGTGGGTCGCGAACACAACGTATGAACGCAGGGTATAATATGGTAGATAGACGACGAGATAGATTGAGGAGTCTAAGTGTATTTAGGGTGCCTACAGACAATATAATAAATAAATAAAATAAAGATAGCACTTGAAAATAATAGAATCTAAAACTTGTAACCTTGAAACTGGACTGTCAACTAATGCATATGAAGAGTTATTTGACTTGTCAGAAGATACCTACTTGAAGAGTACATTCAATCGCTAACGCTTGACACAATTCTGGCTATCTCTACGTGCTATACATCCGCACATTTATGCTGAGGTAGTAAAAGTTTACAACGTTGTATTTGTGTGAAGTAGGTTTTTATGCTATGACAAGTATAAAGACAAAGTACAGGAACAAGCTAGATTTGTCAAATTCTCTGCGTTTAAAAATATCTCGCATTAAAGTTGAAGAAGAAGCTGTAATTTTGAAAAATAGAAAGCAAGCTCATTCGTCACACTGAATTATTTCGCCGTACCTACCCTATGATTTTCAAAGTAGGTAGGTAGGTAGGTATGTAAACGTAGTTCTTAGTTTCTATTTTTTATGTTGTCGCACATTACAATTTCTTACAAAATAAAGACTTACTTATGACACTTACAAATCAATTGTTTATTTTTTACATCAAACCACACACTAACTTTTCTGAAAAAGTTCTCGCTGGGTCGCAAAATATTGAGATTTTAAAAAGTGGGTCGCCGGGTCAATAAGTTTGGGAACCCCTGACCTAATCAATTGTCCATTAATAAGGACAAAATTAGGAGGCACACCTAGGGTGATCGCTTAAAAAAGGTGATTTGTAGGATTTTTTTGAAAGAAAAGTATTGCATCGAATGTTTTATAATTTTGAGAATATATTGGTGCATAAATAATGTATACAAAATATATTTTTTAAATGATTTTTTTAATTTTCCGCATGTTATCCGTCATCTACGAAGTCCAAAAAAAGCTCCCCCATTGCTGAAGCGATTGCGGTCATCACAGCGTCTGCAATAAAAAAAAAGTTCATTAAACAAGAAGCTATTGCCTATGCAATGACACAGGATTGTGAAAACTTTTTTTCAAAAGACTGTTATTTTTGTTATTTTTTTCACAATGCTTGGTCCTTGTATAGGCAATACCTTCTAGTTTATAAAGCTTTTTTTAAATTATTTCAGACTCTGTGAAAGCCTCAATCACTACAGTAATGGGGGAACTTTTTAACCGACCTCAAAAAAGAGGATGTTATCAATTCGGTTCTATATTTTTTGTTTTTGTTTTTTGTTTTTAATGTTTGTTACCACAGAACTCTGCCATTTATGAGCCGAATTGGAAAATTCCTTTTTTATTTGAAAGGACATACTTACAGATTGGTTCCATTTTTATCAGAATCCTGTTCTGATGATGAGATCTATGAGTAATTGAGGAATCTCCTCAAATATTATCATATGAAATTGAAAATTTACATGTTGGTTCAATTTCGATGTCTATGCATTTTATATGGTAAGCATGACCTGATTCTACACCCTGGGTTGGCTCCTGACTAGGGGACTCCTCAACGGTCAATAGCACAGACACGAAAGTTTGTATGCTTATTCAGTTCTGATTGCCCGTTCTAAGTTTCACCATGACATGGCTGCTGCACCGAGGGTTGGCTCCCGATGAGGGGACTCCTCAACGGTCAGCAGCACAGACACGAAATTTTGTATATGCATTCAATTACGATAGATCGTTCGAAGTTTCATTAAGATAGGACTGCGGCACCCAGGGTTGGCTTCCTACGAGGGAACTCCTCAACGGTCACACACAATTTTGTATACGCATTCAATTATGATAGCCCGTTCTAAGTATCACCATACATCGCAGAGTTCTAAGGTAACAAACATTAAAAAAATACTCCTTTTTTGAAGTTGGTTAATAAATAAATAAGTAGCCACCCGGTTACTGTCAAGAAAAATGCAAAAGTTTAAGCTACATAATCCCTGATAAATTGTCGGACTACATCTTTTCGATTTTATTTAGGAGGATGCGATGCACATTTTCCCGTCCAGGCATCCGCTCGATGTATCAAGCTATCATGTTTCAATTTGTTCCGAGGAAATTGACATATTTGCTCACCATATGGAGTTCTTGCCCACATCGTGGATGCGTACTTTATGAAATTTGTCGGGTAGGTATAGCTATTTTATAATAATTACTTGGCGTCTTTTTCTTCTGGAAATGCCTGTATGACAAAGGCATATAAAATGCGGTCGATCATGTGTGATCATGCTAATCTAGAAAGCTATCTAGAACGCTATGCCTATAAAAATCCCGGATCTAAGGACGGAGGGAGATGGGGGCATTTAGAGATGTCAACTACAACGAGCGAACCCGTCACCTCAGGAAGTTATAACGACATTGATCGTTCTATCTCCTGTTTGGTGAGCATATAAGACTTTGGGACGATACAAACCTACCGTCCAGCAAAGCCACGAATCCGCCAGAGAGCAACGCCTTACGGCGAGGCACTAGGAAGATAACTCAGCGGGCTACCTCGCCCCCTGGCTACCAGTTTTGGCTACCAGGATATCTCCGTCTGGGTTTAGCCATCATGATACCTCCAAGACCACCCGACTGTTTATGGGCTCGGGTGGTGAACGGTGAACGTGCACAACAGGTGAACATCCACCCCCGCTGCTTAGGAAACAGTGTATTTCCATAGTCTCCAGACCCCTTCAGCAATTAGTCAGAATGCACAACCGATTGGCTGACGCCGCACGGTGCGCAAACCGTCCAGTAGCGCCGGGAGGCAATCGCCCAGAGGAAACCGATCCATCAGCCGTGAGGCCTGGGACGCGAGAGTCCTACCTGGGATTGTCTCCTACATGATGAGGCTACTGAATAAGAGCTGAATCGTGAGTTTGACCGACCCAAAAACACAGTGGAACTTATGGCATAAGCTGCACGAAACACTTCGCTACCTAAACTTGATTTGCCACCTACCGGGGGAGGGGAGGGTGGCAATTGGGCGGTGTCGACTACAACGGGCGAACTCGTCACCCCAGGCTGGTATAACGATATGTAATCGTGATGTCAGCCGTGGGATGACCGTAGAAGACTGTAAGACTGCACAAGCTTACCGTGCAGCAATTCCACGAGCCTCCCAGAGACCAATGCAACGCCTCATGGCGAGGCATCGAAAAAGGTTAACAGCGGGCAGCCTCGCCCCTGACTACCAGTTTTGGAAGGATTTCTCCGGGGGGGGGGGGGGGGGGGGGAGTAAATACCGAGTGGCAAGCCAAGGTCGGTATTTATGTGACTGCTTAGGTGTGCGAGTAATTCGCATTAGTTTTCTTTGTTATTTATTTATTTATTTAGTAACACATCTAGTAAACAATTAATGTCATATTTGTAAGTAACATGTTAGCAAGAAATTGATGCGACATTATTTTTAATGTTTGACACAGTCGCCTAGCTAGGCCTAGGCCTGTTCTAAGGCAGACTTTTAATGACGATATTAAGTGTGCACTGTCAACTTAAACTAGAGTTAGTACTTATTTTTAAATCGACAAATAGGAAACTACAAATATTTACATCTCATATACATCTATAGATAAAATATATATCCATATATGCACACATACACATACATATATGTATACGAAAATAATAATGACATGACATTACATTACTTTTTTGTTGGGCAGTCGTTTAAAAAAATAAAGCACTGGGTAAATTTTACCCAGTAGTGCTTCCCGCAGAAGTAATTGTCTACTCGTAACTATATCATGCTGTGATTGTTGAGTTGAAGTTGGGAATCGTCAAGTATTATACAATCATTTCCACTCTGAATGGTCCACGTGGATCACTGCTACCAGCGGGAAACGCAGTGTGCCGTAATATCCCATTCCATCCCTTCGAAATGCAAGAGGTGCCCGTGGCGATTAATCAACACTGGATTAGCATAATTGTACTCGCCGCCGTGCTCTTCTGCCTCTATTACCTAGTTACCAGAAGCGTAACTTCCTTCAAATCCATATCTGGGATTTTGGGAATTAAATAAAAAGAAAAAAGCTTTATTGAGCCGCGTTTCAATCTATGAAGTGGCTGTTTTATAATGGAAATTTGAGGCCAAAAATTTTGTGTGAAAAATATATATTTGATTAATAGAAATACTGACACATATTGGGCCCGATTGCGTTTCTTTGTGAACTAAAACTAAAATTAGTCCAAGCGAACGAGACAGAGCAATGCGTTAGAGCGGAATATGAAAAACGATCGTTATCGTCGATAAACACTACCTGCTGAACTTATACTCGTCCGAATAAATTCGCGCATATTTCGTGCTGTCTAAGATTTGACCTTGGCAGGCAGTTTTAATGCGAAAGAGTGACAACCGGTCATCTCACACTCCGCTCTAGCGTATTGCCCTGACTAATTTCCGATTGTAGTTCACGAAGAAACGCAATCGAGCCTATTATCTAAATAGATTTGTCATTTTAATGAGAGTTGCCTGATTCCTCTGCTGTATAATTCTCGTGGACAGGAATCAATGAAAGCTTTGAAGGCGTTTTTCACCGACTCTTCAAAGTTGTTTTTTTCCCTTCTAAAGATTCCTTTTCCCTTTTTCCCATTTTCGTCATTTTTCAAAAGGGTAAAAACCATTGTAAAAAGGTATCTAAATTCTGAAAAAAAAAAAAATATACGTGTGGCACTCGGGGACTGCCGCGGTAAAGCTATTGCATAGCATTTTTAACAACTTATGCAATTATAATTATTTATTTATTTTATTTTTTCTGATATCAAATAACTGCGCTCTATCGGAAAACGTTGACATTATTCCGAATCATTTGCGGCTGCGAAAGCAAATGATTCGGAATAATTTAAACGTCTTCCGATAGAGCGCCGCGCACGAATTTTTTATTCGATAAAGAAAAAAAAAACGGACTATTTGAAAAAAATCGTAGATAAAAAGATAGATAATTAAATTATCTTTAAAATGGTGCAGGTTTCATAATAATACGCCAGATAGTATTTGTGTAGTAGTCGTTTTTGTGTTCGGTTAGACCTAATTTCACAAATTAATTACACTATGTAATATAAACAAAATCTAAAATATTCAAAGCTAAGAATATTAGAAAAATGTTCTTGTTTAACATATATTTTTTTCGAATCGTAAGCAGTACTCGTTTAGACGTAATTATCGGTTTAAAATCATTAATTTTCGTTAAGAAATTTCTTCATTCGGTCGCCGCGCTGGCTTAGGCCCGCGATAAAAGCTATGCAATAGCTTAACTAGTAAAGCAAGATCTAGCAAGTACGGTGGGTGACCAAGATTCTTCAACTTTGCGATGCGACTGTTTGCAGTGAAATCTTTGGTTATACGTTGTCAGAAGCAGTGGCAATGCGCGATTGACCAGGCTCGGTTATTTAATCACGGGCTTCGCCATCATTGTTTGCAGTTCTTAACACTACACATTTACGGTAACTATATAGTCAGGCTGCAAGAATCTGTAATAGAAAACACCGGTACGGGATCTCATATGTGAGAATAATGCTAATTTTCAACTTTACCATGGTTGCAAAACGAAAGAATTTAAGCAAAAAAAAAAAAACGACAGACAGACAAATAACCAGCCGATTAAAAAAAAAGAATAACCTGGCCTTGAATATTTTTTTCTTTGAATTTGAAATTCCAACTCAAACCCAAGTTATCCAAGTTCAAAATGGCCAGTGGGAAAAAAACAGTAATTACATAGGTAATTACGACGCGTCTTGCGGGGGCAGCACTGGTTTTTTTTAACAAACATAACCATCCACTATCAATGTTTTTATAGTGTTCCAAATAAATTGTTATTAGTTTCGGCGTCAATGTTATCTGTGCCACCTGCATTTCTCCGGCGCAGAAGGGTTGCTATAGAGTGAAGTGAGACTCGACTAATTAAATTCCAGCTGCTGGCGGAAATTGCCTGTTTTTCTTGGGTTGACTAGCAGACCGTGACCTCTACTCCAATCTTTGAATTAAAGTAGATATTTTTTTATCTGATCTATTGCATTATATAAGTGGTCGAGTTTAGCAGAAGCATAGACAGCGTCGAATTAAATTCGATATATAATAATTAATATAAAAATGGGACAGGTACATTTATTTATTTATTTAAGTAATTCAAAAATAATTAAAAACAATTTTATCTTAGGAACTATGCACAGAAATATTTTAAACATTGAATAAATAGCAGAAAATGAATACATTTCAAAGTCCAGTGACAACGCCACCTAACTAGGCCGGGACCTGTTCTAAGGTGAAAGTTTAATTTTGTGCGTGATTGTTCAATACTGTGATTATTACAAAAAAAATATTTTTGTAACATAAAAATAAGAAATAAAATTGTCGTAATAAAATAATTATTTGATCACAATAGAATAAACATGCAACCACTACCTTAAAATTTTAAAGTACGGCGGCAATATACAATACTACATACATGCAATATAATGTATATACAATATATTGTACTACAGCAGCACTATATTATCCTAAGAAATGTCTCGCTTTGATAACGTCCAGTGGGGAATGTTCAATCATCAGTCAAATCCTAACAATATAGATGTAAAACCGCTTTGGCAACGACTATTCAAATGGCGTTATAATAATTAATGACTTGTATTCATCCGATCAAAGTACACGTCGTTTGCAATTCGGCAAACATAATCAACAAACATGGTGATCAAACAATCATTTGTTAGTACCTGCTGTAAATTGGGTAGGTTTGCAAACATTGAATAATTTGCTCGCAGTTGCAATTTGATTAAGGAATATAAACCACGAATATTTCTTAAATAAACACCGGGAATCGTCCAATAAAACACGGATCTACAAAATACCCACACTAATTGTATGAGTAGAATAAACCTATTGTAATTTATTTATTTTATTTATTTATTTAGGTACATAGGATTAGGTATACAGTTCATTCATAGGTCATGTAATCTTATAATAATTATATAAATTATTTAATAATTAATATAGGGAGGTTTAACACATCTTACATGACCTTTACTGCCAATAGTACATCTAACTAGGCGATAATTTGGCCCGTCTCTAGATGTGCATATTTTTATGCAATTTTAAGAAATGAAGTGTTTTTTTTAAATAAATTATTTGGACCCACCACCTGTATATACACATAAATATACCAATTTTATAAAAAATATAGCTATGTAATAAATATATACATTTATAGTTGTAATTTAATAAAATTTAATTAAGAAAAATAGATAAGTGATACTAAATAAATTGTCGTGCATTGCAAAGAAGTTGATCAGATTTTACATATCCCTTGTTAAGTAGCCATCTATTAAGGTTTGCTTGAAATATTTTTATGTTAGGATAATTTTTCATGTCTTCACTAAGGGAATTATATAATTTTGGGGCTATGTAGAATATATGTCTCTGGGCAAATGTTGTAATAATTAGATATATTTTCTTTTTCCCAATATTTTAGTGACTGTATATCCGCACTTAAAATTAACCGCCCAACAGCGGGTGATTTTCCAATCGATTTTTAAAAAATGGAAAATCGAGGCCAATTTTATTCGCTATTTAAAAAAGTTGTAAGGTTTGTAATGAAGGAATGAAAAAAAAAAAACAAGGTTGGAAATTTTATTGACATTTAGCGTATATGTGGTAAATGCGAATTAAAGCGCGTTCAAGGGAAGAATCAGAGAGGAAAATTTAATGATACATTTTTGCTTTATTGAGCATCATCAATCTCGTCACAATAACATACTTAACGTTTCGACATATTGAGAATCTACGGTAACCAATCAATTTAAAAAAAATGTAAAATCGAGGCCAATTTTATTTGCTATTTAAAATAGTTGCAAGGTTTGTAATGAAGGAATGAAACAAAAAAAAGAGGAATTGAAATTTTATTGAAATTTAGCGTATATGCGGTAAATGCGAATAAAAGCGCGTTCAAGAGAAGAATCAGAGAGACCAATTTAATGATACATTGTCGCTTTATTGAGCACCATAAATCTCGTCACAATAACATATTTAACGTTTCGACATATTGAGAATCAATACCGTTCTACCGTAACGAACAAACTGAACAAAAGACAAAATCTGCACCACTGTTACTGCACAAATGAATGTAAATTGGTGTATATTCTACCATACAGATCGTAACTTTTCAGTTCCCGTCGGCCCTGCGACTCGAGAACATGGAAATTGCGACTCCCGATGTTACAGAGCAACAGAAAAAGATTTCGACGGAGCAATAGAGAAGTCAGATCTCTGAAATCACATGCAACGCAATTATAGCGTACTCCGCAGAATCGTATGAAAAAATATGAACGCTAAGTGTGCGTCTCCCGCGGTTGGATGGAAATCTATTCTCTTATGTTCAATATAGCGGCGCACTTCTTAGAACAGTATGGCGGCGTACATTAGATAGCGCTGTAAACACGCCTATTCGTTTTTTTTTATCTTGAAACTAAATAATAATATAATAACAAACGATTTTTTAAATCATAGGTCTTATAATTTTAATATAATTTAAATAAATATTTTAATTTTTAATTTGGTATACTGGTTTCAATACGTAATAGTTACGTACCGTAAGTCAGATAATAGATGGCATTGTAATTTTTGCTTTACAAAAAAAACACCATTTTTTTATAAGCGCAGCAGCCTTTCCACGGTGAAACTCAAAACGGGCTATCGCAATTTAATGCGTATACAAAATTTCGTGTCTGTGGCGTTGACCGTTGATAAGTCCCCTCGTTGGAAGCCAACCCTGGGTTCCGCAATCCTGTCTTGGTGAAACTTAGAATGTGCCGTCGTAATTGAATGCATGTACAAAAATTCGTGTCTGTGCTGTTGACCGTTAAGGAGTCAACTCGTAGGGACCCAACCCTGGGTGCAGCAGCCGTGTCATGGTAAAACTTAGAACAGCCTATGATAACTGAATGCGTATAAAAAATTTCGCGTCTGTTTTGTTGACCGTTGAGGAGTCCCCTCGTCGGGAGCCAACCCTTAGTGAAGAATGGGGTCATGCTTATCGTAAAAAAAATGCACTGTCATTGAATCTGAACCAACATGCATATTTTAACTTTATATGATAATATTTCAATAGTTCCCTCAATTCCTGATGGATCCCATTATCAGGACAGGATTTTTATAAAACTGGGACCAATCTGGAAGTATATCATTTCAATTAAAAAAGAATTCTCCAAATCGGTTCATAAATGATGAAGTTATGAGGTAACAAACATGAAAAAAAAGATACAAACGATTTGTGAACCTTCTCCTTTTTTTTAAGTCGGCAAAAAATGCGATAAGCGGCACAAATAATTGAATGTTTATCATTTGTTAAATTATTGGGTTTTTACAATCAATTAGATCTTTATATTGAATTTGTCATTGGGCATTACAATGCCATTACATGGCCATTGGCCACATCCACTGTCTAATACGAAGGCGGCGGAGGTCAAGAAGCATTTTTTATCGAGGAAGAGCTGAATAAAAGTATTTTAGTAAGGCCTTCATTTATGGCCGTTTAGGAGCTAATGGGCATTGTTGCAGTTGGCCACTAAGACCCATTTGTCGGCCAAACTCACGGGTCAACACCCATCCGGCGGCCTCCACGTATGAAGTGCGAGCCCGGATAAGACTATGGCCTGCGGGCCAGTTTCCCCCCGGAGTCAATCTTCTAGCGCTCCTGGACGGTTTCGGCACCGGCGGCGTCAGCCAATCAATTGTGCATTCTAACTGACAGTCGGGGGAGTCTCGAAACAATACTGTCTTCGATAGAGCGGGGGTAGTTGTTCACCTTACGACGACTGCTCTTGTAACGACCAATCGGCTGCCCGATTCCGGGTAAAAGCCGGATAAAGGACGCCGTGGTACGCGATAGATTCGGCAAACACCGTCTCATATCTTCGTATCTCGCTTCGATCTCGAACCCATGACTATTCGGGAGACCGGAGTAATCTGGTTGCAACTGTCTGGGTGCGAGTATCGGCCCGCTTGTTGTGACTAACCTGGCTATCTCGCGGTAAGGTGTTGGTCTTTTACGGGCATGTGGCGAAACTTGACAGTCCGAAAAAATCTGCGCTCACCTCACGGGAGACAGAACGATCAATATCGTTAAAACTTCCTGAGGTGACAACTTCGCCCATTGTAGTCGAAAGCTCTAGTTAGTTCGATCGAGATGATTCCTCACGATTTCCTTGTTCTCTTTAGAACTTCGTGTAATCGAGAGGAAAAACCCCGCACATGTTTTATAACGTCGTAATCAATCTTTAATTAACGTATTCAACCTAATCCATCACCCGTGGGATATTAAAACTTAAAAACCTGAAAAATGGGTTTTGAAAATATTTAACACTTTAACAGCGGAGAACGTACTTAGAACGTGATACAAAATATTCTCTAACTCGCGAATCGCGTACTATGGGCGGGATCGACTTTTATACAGTTTGTTTAAATATCACATACTCGGTTCGTTATTCGCGTTGTACCAGCGTGTATCTTAGTCTTTTATCGATACATTCATATGCAACTCATTAGAGTGAATTCATAGCGTGAACAAAAAATAGCGTGAATTCGTAACGTAAAAAAAAAAACGAAAGTGTCTAGAGTATGCAAAGTTTGCGCAGACATTGGAAAGAAGCAAACTGGCAAACGAGGACGCAAGGAGACAGTCTGCTATTGCCCAGATTGCAACGTGCCGCCACTATTTTTTAAAATTTCCACACAAAAAAGAATTATTGTCAATAATTACGTATGATTACTTCATGTACAACTTGTTTTTTCTTCACAAAAATGCCCTTTTTAAATAAAGAATTTCATAAATTATCATAATATTTCTTTCATTTTAAATCAATATCCGGAAGATATAAAAGTTAGTCTAATCGATACGAAAGAAATGGTTCCTATATCTCATCAGGTTATTTTTAAAAAGTCGTTAAAATACTTTATTCAGCTCTTCCTCGATAAAAAGGGCCCCTTGACCTCTGCCATCTTGGAAGACAGTGCAAGGGATGTGGGCCAATAACCTTGTAATGGCATTTTTTTTAAAGGTTTAATACTTTATTCATTTAATTTTTTTACATTTAGCCCCATTGTTATCAATGTTATAAGTAACTCGGAAAAATTGAACACCGAAATGCAGCTAACGCTCATTGCCCACCTAACTAGGACTAAACTGTCCCGTATCTTGGCGATTCAGAGTAATTAAAATAAGTAATACAACTTATGTAACAATTAGCCTAATTAACGTAAAAAGTATATATTTTTATAATTAATGAATGTACCTAATTAGGATTTAATAATATATAATAATAAATAAATAACATTATAATACAAATCAAAACACTAAATTTGTACGAATAATACATTGTAGGTAATACAATATGGCAAATACACATATATGTACGTAAATATGATTTCAATAAATAATAAATGATATATGGTATAAACATATTTATAATTAATTAAAATATATAAATACAATTATAAAAGCAGTGCTAAAAAATATGAAATAATATAAATAAAATTTGATATGATATACTATTAATATACACATAATAATTTATATAAATATACAATATTATTTTAAATTTTGAATACATTGTACATTGTATGCATTGTACATTGTATACGTTGTAATGCCAAAAACGCCCGCTGGCAACGTAACACGCGCTTTAAAAATCAGCCGCTGTTAAAGTGTTAATTATGCATTTTAGAATCAACCTAACTTTTAAAACAAATAATTACTGGAAATAAATGATAATTACTGCCATCTGGTTAATCCAAATTGACAAATACTTTCCAATAGGCATTTCAAACATTTTAACTTTATTTAGTGTAGGCGTTAAAATGAAATACTCTCGAATTAATTTAATGGAATTGGTATGACCTAAATACGGAGACATGGAATGATTCAACTCTCCGTCTATATAAAGAAATTATTTTTAAATCGAAGCTTTTTAAAATTTAATAAAACAATGGTATTTTACAGCTTTGAGAGTAAAGAATCTTTTAATTAGTGCATTGACAAATGCAAATTTTTAAAGGTTTTTAAACAGTGGGCCCGATTGCGTTTCTTGTAAACTAAAACTGAAATTAGTTCAAGCGAACTAGATAGAGCAATACGTTAGAGCGGAATATGAAACGAACGATCGTCGATAAAAAACTACCTATCGAACTTATAATCGTCCGAATAAATTTGAACACATTTCGTGCTGTGTTATATTCAGATGCTTTATGTGGTGGGTGGGTGGTGGGTGGTATGGCGGTATTATGCTTGGTGGGTAGTTTTAATGCGAAAAAGTGTCCACCGTTCATTTCGCATTCCGCTCTAGCGTATTGCCCTATCTCATTCACACGAACTAATTACCGATTTTAGTTCACGAAGAAACGCAATCGAGCCCAGAAGGTACCTACTTTAATTCAGTTAGTATTTAATACTCACAATACATAAAATTTTAACAAAAAAAACCGTTTTTTTTTTTTTAATAAGGGCAGCAGCCATGTCATGGCGATACGTAGAACGGGTTATCATAATTGAATGCGTATACTTAATTTTGTATCTGTGCTATTGACCGTTGAGGAGTTCCCTCGTTGGAAGCCAACCCTTGGTGCCGTAGTCCTGTCTTGGTGAAACTTAGAACGCGCTGGCGTAATTGAATGCATATACAAAGTTTTGTGCCTATGCTGTTGACCGTTAAGTAGTCCCCGCGTCGGGAGCCAGCCCTGGGTGCAGCAGCCATATCATGGTGAAACTTAAGAACGGGCTATCATAACTGAATGAGTATACAAATCGTGTCTCTGCTGTTGACCGTTGAGGTATCCCCTCGTCGGGAGAATCAGGTCATGCTTACCATAAAAAATGTATTGTCGTCGGGGCTGAACCAACATGTAAATTTTCCATTTCATATGAAGATATTTGAGCAGTTCCCTCAATTTCTCATTGATCCCATCATCAGAACAAAATTATGATAAAAATGAGATAAATCTGTAAGTATATCCTATCAAATATTTTTTTTTCTCAAATCGGTACATAAATGGCAGAGCTCCGAGGCAATAAATATAAAAAAAGAAGTCGCTCAAAAAGAAAGGTCGCTTCACTGGCTCCAAAACAATGTATAATACAAATTTATATTTTAATTCAAATATATGATTATAACTGAAATTTGAAATAGTAAGTCAAATGAGTCATGGCGCAATCCCTTTAATCACAATTTTGGTTGTTCATTTTGCTTATTCAGTAAATTTGTCGTCATGTATCCCAGGGCTATTTATTGAGCTTCATTCTGGGCCATTAATTAGTAATCAACGTTGACACTAATTGCTGATATTAAGTGGTTTGTTATAATATGTAATTATGAAAGTAGGTTTCTTTGTAGGGTATGGTGAAATAATAATAATAAAAATAATAATAAATTTCTTTATTTGCCAATGTGAATACAACATCTAGACATAATAGAAAAAAAACACAAAATTACAAATCGAAACTGAAAATAGACAAAGACTATGTAATAAAACTACAAACGCTGCAAATTATTGGTATTCCCAGGATATCGGTTAACCTGGTTTTTAGGATACACCTATTATTTTTACAACAATTTAGTTAATTTAAAATATAATAATAAAACTTATTATGTATTAAAAATAATAATAATAATATTAACAGGTTATTAAGTGTTCAGTAAAATGGGAGCAGATGGGTGATGTTGGGGGATAAAAACATGACCTGGCCGTAGCTTTTAGACCTCGGTTATCCCGAAAGGGGCTCGGATAACCGATGTCCTACTGTATATACAAATATGTGGAGCTATGGGCCTATGATGAGGTGGCCACGATGACCCATGTGTTCAGGGTCGGTCACAATCACGGGTCAACACCCATCCGTGGCCGGGAGGTATTCATATCCTCTTTGGTTCACTGCTGATATTATCCGCGATATTAGAGTCAAATCTTATAACCATAAATGCTGGAAACGGGACCATTCACATTCTCATAGAAAGAAGTTTGTAGAATTGCGATCTAGCATAAAATATAATATTAGAACAGCCTATAATAATTATATTCGCAGTATCGAGGATTCCATTACAGAGGACAGTTCTCGCTTCTGGGAGTACATTCGCAGTCAGCGCGCAACCTCTGGAGTGCCCCTGAAAGTGACGTATGATGGGGTTGATTACTCTGGTGCCGGTGCCGCCGACGCTTTTGCAGATTACTTCTCATCTGTTTTTATTCAGAACGCGGTGACCTTAGATGCCACTCGCGTTCAATCAAGTGTAGAGCCGTGCGATGCGTACGCTTCCTGCATCAACATTCGCACAATATCGCACAAAGATATTCAATTTAGCCTTAAAAAATTGAAATCTTTGCGTACTATCGGCCCCGATGGAGTTCCACCATACATTGTCAAAGCGTGTGTAGATTATTTTATAAAGCCTCTCATACATATTTTCAATCGTTCCTTGGAATCTGCCACGTACCCCAGTATGTGGAAGATTTCTAGGGTCGCACCCGTTCATAAAAGTGGCAACAAGGGCAAAGTGGATAATTACAGGCCTATAGCGGTGTTATCCGTCTTCCCTAAACTATTTGAGACAATACTCCACCAGGATATTTACACCCAAGTGTGTGGAAGGCTGTCGGACGCCCAGCACGGGTTTCGCCCCAATCGGTCCAGCACCACCAACCTTTCCGTCTTTACTTATTATGTGGCAAATGAACTGGACACTAAACCAGGAAGCCAGGTAGATGTGGTGTATCTAGATTTTAAAAAGGCTTTCGACAGAGTGGACAATGATGTCTTACTCAAAGTACTAGCTGCTACAGGTTTCTCGAGTAATCTGCTGAGTTTTTTTGCTGATTACTTGAGAGATAGGCAGCAGTATGTGAAACTTGGACTTTTTGATTCTAAGGTGTACCACACCTGTTCTGGCGTGAGTCAGGGATCAAACCTCGGCCCTTTGCTGTTCAATCTCTTTGTTAACGATCTAAGTAAAGTAATCGTGTCAGCAAAATGTTTAATGTTTGCCGACGATATAAAATTGTACATGTCCACTGGAACTGCTGAGGCCTGCAAGCTTTTCCAGCGTGATATTGATGTCGTCTGGGCTTGGAGCCAGAATAAAAATCTCTCATTCAATATATCCAAATGTTCAGTGATGACATATACTAGATCGACCGCACCTCTGATTTATGATTACTCCATCACTGATGAGGTGCTAACTAGGGTTGAGAAGGTAAAGGATCTAGGAGTTCTCTTTGATTCCCAGCTTACGTTCAAGGAGCACATTGCTAATTTGTCTAAGTCCTCTTTTAAGCTACTAGGGTTTGTTATTCGCAACCTAAAGCATTTTCACAATGTACGGGTTATGCATACATTGTATAATTCAATTGTGAGAAGCAGATTGGAAACGAATGCAGTTATATGGAATCCACATCAGGATCTTTATATCACTATGTTGGAAAAAAATCAAAAATGTTTCTTACGATTTATATATTTTAAGCAGTACGGATATTATCCGTACTTATACCCTACTAGTTTCCTACTAGGCATGGTGGGCTATAACTCTCTTAAGTTGCGTAGAGAAATGCTCGCCATGGCCTACGTTTTCAAGCTGATTAGGGAAAGAGTTGATAATCCTAGCATGCTAGCGAAGGTTTGTCTCTTTTTCCCGGACAATTATAATCGTGCTCGCATTCATAATCTATTTGCGGAGCCGTCCTCGCGCACCAACCTAAGTCGATGGAGTCTGCTTACACGAGCTTTGCGGCACATAAATGCGCTATGTTCGACAGCGCCAGACTTTGATATTTTTACAGCGAGCCAGCATCTCTTCAAGGTGTGGGCATTGCGCTACTTGTTTATGGCAGAATAATATAAACTGTTTTCACTCTTATGTACTGTAAGTTTGTAAGTTTTTCTATTCTTAATGCCGGTATTTGTATTTAACGCTTATTTAAACATGTTATGTAAGTACTTGCAGTAAGAATTCTATTTTTTTTTAAATATATATTTATGTGTATATTGCATATCAACGGATTGGTAGAAACTGTAATGTTGATTTGTTATGAAAATAAATAAATAAATAAATAAATAAATCCGATGGCCTCCACGCATGGGGTGCGAACCTGGGTAGGACACTGGGTCAACCAGTCTCCCCTGGGAATCAAACCTCTGGCGCTCCTGGACGGTCTGCGCACCGAGCGGCGCAAGCCAATCGACTGTGCTCTCCGACTAACAGTCGGGGGAGTCTGGGAACTGTATTGTTTCCTATAGAGCGGGGGTGGTTGTCTACCTTACGGCGACTGCTCTTGAAATGACCATTGGCCATCCGATCCCGGTTCAGAGTCGGGCAAAGGACGCCTTGGTCCGCGATAGATTCGGTGCACACCGTTTCACCGCTTCGTAAGGGAGAGGACCGCGCAAGCGACCTCGAACTCGGAACCAATCGAGAGACCGGAGAAATCTGGTCACAATTGGAAGCAAGGGCGCGAGGGTCGGCCCGCCAGGTAACACTGGCTATCTCGCGGTAAGGCGTTGGCTTCTTGCGGGTTGTGACGTAGCTGGACGTTGGATTTGTTCTGTCCAAAGTCTTCTACGTTCACTGCAGGGCGACAGAACGAGAAAATCGTTAAAACGTCCTGTGGTGACGGGCTCGCCCGTTGTAGTTGACACCGCAAGTTGTATATACAAATAGGTAGCAATTCGTATTCAAATTCATTTTGTCGCCACAAGTCGTAAATACTACGATAATTGCATGGTGAAATCCAGCGTAAAAGTTAAAAAATTGTGATCATATTCTCACAAATTTAAAACATTTCTTGACAAATGTAACCTAATTAGTCTCAAAGACAATAAATACATCAGAGAAAGTCTTAAATGAATTAAAACAGGTCGATTCTTTCTGTGTGTACGCGGTTTAAAAAAAACCAAAATATCATTATTTTTACTTTGGTTATTTATTTTTTATAATATCTACCGTATTATTATTATTATTTAATCCAATCCGTGACAATAGCCATACAACTTTGAATTCCGGTTGCGAAGGAGTATCCTTTCGGTTTACTTATTTTAGTTGCATTACATTTGTGAATTAACTTAAATTGTATGATCTTGTCTACTTAGACTATTTAATTTTCGTTGACTAAGCATTTAAATTAATAGGCTTATAGATATAATTGTATGTTATAGCGCATAAAAAAGTTTATTTCTCATTGCAGACTAGTCTCACCCTCAAATATTATCATATCTATCTAAAATTATAAAGTCTAGTATATTTATATAAAAGTCCTACAACAATTCTTTTCTTAAATAATGTAAGCAAATGTGTATTCTTCATTTTCCTTAAAAAAATCTTAAAAGTGTTCTTAAATCCCTGCTCAAAACAGAGCTAGGGTCACACTATGCGATAAATTATTATTCTAGTTGAAAAGAAGAATTCAATGAAAGATTTTGTTCGCAGCCAAAAAGAGATAAAAGAGAATCCGGGTTCGTAATCGTCTTGGCATCATAACCGCAAATAAATTTCAAAGGAAAAGTTGAAGACACTGAATAAATGTGCCAGAAAGTTTCGCCCGTGACGTTCTCGCCATGGCTAGGAATATGGCTGTTTTTCCGGCTCAATAAACACTTGCATATTTCGACGGTCCCTACGTATATCCTGTTTCTCGAGGAATATATTTTGACTTTTTGTACTAATAATGATTATGGTCTCATCATTATCAAGATCTCTTCATACCATCCTGCCAATAATTAAGATCCAAAACGAAAAGACAGGAGATTTTAATATTTGAGGTTTTCAGTTTGATTATCCTCAAAGTAAATACATTTTTTTAAATCACACATAGTACACAACACTATGCTAATAATAATAATAACAATAAAACGCTTTATTCGTAAGAAAAGCCGAGTTTATAGCTTGCAGGCAATATTTTAAAGCTAACCTATTACTATTGTATAGATACTATTTGCAAATATAGATACTAACTTAACCTATATAAATAATAGAATAATAGAATAACCTTATGGTGCTATAGAAGCATTACTTAATGAACATTATACTACGTTCCTTATATTTTGTATATACTTAAAATAAATCAAAAGTAAAAAAGTATTTTTAAAAACAATCTTTACGATCTTCCGGCTTCATCTTTAGACCCTCGTCATCATGTGTAATGGAAAGTACTCATGACAACAAAAAAAACGAGCTCAAACTCGACTATCTTAGCACTTTCCAGCAGGGAGTCCAGTTGCAATCTCCCGGCTCCATCTTCAGACCCTCGTCATCATGTGTAATGAAAAGTACTCATGACAACAAAATCGACTATCTTAGCACTTTCCAATAGGCAACTAGAGTTGCCAACTGCAACGGGCGAGCCAGTCACCTGAGGAAGTTTTACGATTAGTCGTTCTGTCTCCCTGAAGTGAGCGCAGAAGACTTGGACAAAAACAGTCCACCGTCAAGCTCCGCCCCATGCCCGTTGGAGACCAACTCCTTAACCGCGAGATAGCCAGGAGTGTTACCCAGCGGGCTTACACTCACGCCCTTACTTCCAATTACGACCAGATTACTCCAGTCTCTCGATTGGTTCCGAGTTTCAGGTCGCTTGCGCGGTCCTCTCCCTTACGAAGCGGTGAAACGGTGTGTACCGAATCTATCGCGGACCACGGCATCCTTTGCCCGGCTGTTCACCCAGAATCGGGTAGCCGATGGTCGTTTCAAGAGCAGTCGCAGTAAGGTCCGCAACCACCCCCGCTCTATAGGAAACTGCTTCCAGACTCCCCCGACTGTTAGTCAGAGTGCACAGTCGATTGGCTTACGCCGCACAGTGCGCAGACCGTCCAGGAGCGCCAGAAGGTTGATTCCTAGGTGAAACTAGCCCTAAGGCCAGAGTCCTGCCCGGGCTCGCACTTCATGCGTCGAGGCCGCCGGTTGGGTGTTGACCCGTGACTGTGACCAACCCTGAACAAAAAGGGTCTTCGTGGCCAACTCAGCAAGGGCCCATTAGCTCCCCTTTCCAACAGGCAGTCCAGTTGCAATCTCCCGGCTCCATCTTCAGATCCTCGTCCATCATGTGTAATGGAAAGTACTCATGATAACAAAACATACTAGTCCAAATTCGACTGTCCTACCATTTGCTTCCAGAGAGTTATGGTATAGCTCAATCAAAATCCCTTTTACAAATAAAAAAAAAAATAATATGTAATCAAAAGCAACAATCGTATATCTCTAATTGAATAAAAAATAATAATTTAATATAATATAATACAATATTATAACTGTCATTTAATTTCATATAGAGCTATTATATTGAACGTTAAGTCATCGCTAATGGTGACGTCACTCTCCTTTCTCCCGTCACAATCCTTTCGCCCTAAGTGAGAGACAGCTGGAAATTAGATGACGCCGAGGCGGGTTTTAAAACTCATTTCCACTCCGAATACAACCACACGCCGGGCGGATAAAATGCGCCAATAAAATTAATAAATTCAATGTTTGGTGTGGATAATTGATAAAAGAGCAATCTGCTATGTCTATTTGTAATCCACCATTTTTGATTGTTTGGGGACCGTATAATATTTACTTTTATATATGAAGGTTACACCGGATTAAGCCACACAGTAACTAAACCATACACAACCATAGAAATCTCACACATGCATATTGGGAATCGTATATTGCTTTTCGGCTATTTAGATACTTTAGTGAACATTTCAATTTATGATTGTATATCTCTAACTAGATATATTAAATTGTTTTTTAGATATTTATAAAATAGGAACCATAATATAAAAATATCTCACACTATAAATATATCTCGCGGTTGTATTCGCTCACTCCAGGGGGATAGAACGACTAATCGTTAAAACTTCCTGAGGTGACTGGTTCGCTCGTTGTAGTTGACAACTCTAGTTCTGTGTGTGTCTGTCTGTGTGTGTTCGTCTACAATAGCGCCTAAAAGCTACATCCGATTGAGCTGAAATTTAGCATGCAGGCATCATATGATCATGGCAAGAGTCGAAAAATGGTGGCTGAAATCGGTCCACCAGAGGGCGTGATAGTCATACTCCAATATCAAAATATTGAACTCAGAGACTTGAAATTTGGTTCAAATAAGCGTCGTTGGGCCAAAACCACATTGTAAAATTTTGGTCGGAATATCTCCTGCGAGATATACAAGCGACAAGAGAATATACAAGCGACACAAATATTTTTTTAATTCCGCCGTATTTAAATATATACTACGTTATATTGGAAAATAGCTATTTTAATACGACGAAAATACCAGAAAGATACCACACTTGCGATCACAATCACTTGACACCATTACTATATGGGGGGAGGGGGGGGGGGGTAGGAGGGGACGGTGACGAGAAGGCTTGTCTGCTTGACGGGAAAGTGTTGACTTGACACTCATATTTTTTTTAAATTCCGCAAGAAAATACTACATCATGTTGGAAAATAGCCTTTTTAATAACACGGAAATACCACAAAAATACTACAAATATACAATACCTATATGCGATCATAATCATTTGACACAATCACTGTCTGGGAAGGGTGGAAGGGGTGGTTAGGAGGGACGGGGAGGGGGGAGGGGGTCGTTGGTTTGGAGGGCGGGGGGGGGGGGGTTATCTGCTTGCCGGGAAGGTCTTGGGTTGACAAAACCGATTTTGCGTACTGCCGGCTCCCATGCGCTTTTTTCGGGAGCCACCACCGGGAGCTCCCGAAGCAACGCCAAAATAAAATACGCGATTGCTCGAGTTCGGTAGTCGCATTTTTGGTATTTACGTTATCGGATGCGTTTTTGTGCGCTTTTATTACGATTGGCGAGTAAATCAGAAGTGTGTTTTCCCGAAGCGGGCAAAATGGCGCATTGTAAATCCTACTTTGTATGCAAACTGAGAACGGAGGCGGTAAATCATGAAACTGAAATGCGCACCGCCGCAGTCCACCGCGGCTGGCCCAGCGTTAAATGGAAAATTGAGCAATAACAATTTTCCGCAAAATGTCATCGAAATCCATGCAGAGTCATGATAGGAGGCATTTATTAAGCAAGCGTCCCCCAGCAAAGCAAAGCGAGCGACATTGAGTATGGAGAAGTAGGGGAATTCGTGGCTAAATAGAGATGTGCGTACGTTATCGTATCGTTATGTGTTAAATTATTATTTGAGATTCGTACGTCATCGTATCATTATCTGCTGTGAGATATTGCACAATACTACTGCTCACAACATGCCGAAGAATATTTCTTTTTTTTAAATCGTTGTTGCACTTATTTTTATGGATTACTAGAATATAAGCCCGTTCCTAACAGGTTCACTGTTCCCTATGTTTGCTACGGCAGATCCTAAGAAAACCCTTCTTGACCCACGAAATACGATCGCAAAATAAAATCACTGAAGACAACCCTGATAATAAATAATCATAATTTGTCTCTTGAAGGTATCAACTACAACAGGCGAGCCCGTCACCTCAAAAAGTTTTGACAATATTTGATCGTTCTGTCTCCCGTGAGGTGATCGTGGAAGACTAAAGCAGCAAACATATTATCGGACGCGTCCGTAAGCCGCGGTTTATGGACGCGACTGAATAGCATGCACAGTTGTTCGGACGCGGCTGTTTAAGTGCCAAGTGTTGCCATTTTATGACAACAAAATGAATAAAAAAAAATTACGTGTCACTCGGGGACTGCCGCGGTAAAGCTATTGCATAGCATTTTTAACAACTTATGCAATTATAATTATTTATTTATTTAATTTTTTTCTGATATCAGATAACTGCGCTCTATCGGAAAACGTTGAAATTATTCCGAATCATTTGCGGCTGCGGTAGCAAATGATTCGGAATAATTTAAACGTCTTCCGATAGAGCGCAGCGCACAAATTTTTGATTCAATAAAGCAAAAAAACCGGATTATTCGAATATCGTAGATAAAAAGATACATAATTAAATTATCTTTTAAATGGTGCAGGTTTCATAATAATACGCCAGATAGTATTTGCGTAGTAGTCGTTTTTGTGTTCGGTTAGACCTAATTTCACAAATTAATTACACTATGTAATATAAACAAAATCTAAAATATTCAAAGCTAAGAATATTAGGAAAATGATCTTGTTTAACATATATTTTTTTCCAATCTTAAGCAGTACTCTTTTAGACGTAATTATCAGTTTAAAATCATTAATTTTCGTTAAGAAATTTCTTCATTCGGTCGCCGCGCTGAGGCCCGCAATAAAAGCTATGCAATACCTTAAAAATTGGAGTCGGTTTTTCTTTTTGTTAACATTTTGTGTATTATCAAGAGATCCATCCGGGTGTATCTACGTAAAATCAACATGTAACGACATTTTAAAATATTTTGAAAACAACGTCGTACTTACCAATGTAATTTAATGTGCTATTTTTTATTGACAATTGTTATATTATAGTCTTTTTTGTTTTTTTTTATTGACAATTGTTATATTATAGTATTTTTTGTTGTTTGGATTAATTTTAGGGTAATTTACTGTATATCATTCTTTGATAAATTAATTAAGTAACCAATTTAGGATTATTTTTATATACTTGGTCATTCCTAAACAAATGTAACGTAGTATTGGAAATAAATATTCTGAATTCTTTGTTTATTATGAGTTCTGCGGTGCGGAGGCACGAGATCCTACGAGATCCTATATAATCGCACAAGATCCTACTATATGTCTCTTTTATGCATCTACATTACAATACATTACATTATATTTTGATAAAGTTGCAGAACTTTGCCAGCCATAAAATTTAGGTCAGCGTAGTGAACATTTCATATTTTTAAACGCTGTCAATTAGCAACGGTAATAATCCGGAAAATGTTAATAAGCAGCATGAGTAACGGAATGAATTTATCTCTTTCAAACACCCATGCGCGTTATTACGTTAGAAAGAGTACGACACGGAATTAGTTTTCTAATAAATAGGTAAATCATGAAAAAAATGCTTAGGAGTATTTTAGACGAGTGCAGTCTTTGTTTAATGGCAAAAATGTCTGTGGATGCGTATTCTTTGTCTCTAGACTATAGAACGACATTTCCGATCTCATTGTGCTTGGATGGTATGTATTTTTCCTGCTATATTTTTAGTGAATTTAGCATCGAAGCCTTTTCAGCATTTTCAGCTTTTTTGGTGGGATACGCCCGCCAGCGGAAGGTTGTAAACAAAGAACCCGCCGCGACCGTCGTGGTTCCGTCGGAGCAACACAATACGGAGTTGGGCAAAATTCCAACGAGCTTGTTAAGAGTTTGCCCGCCTAAGCGAAAATGACAAATTTATGTACACCCCCCTAAATAAGTACTTTATTCGTTTATCTGGTGCTGCTGGCTGAGTGGATTTTGCAAACGGATACAACGGATACAAAAGGGTGGAATGTGTTGGGATGAGTTAGTTTCGCTCAGGGTTGTGCGCTTAACTCTGAGTTAAGTCGATGTGTACGGTAGTACACATCGTAACGAACAAATTAACGAACGAAGTAACGAACAAATTTGGTATGAGGCATAACAATACATATACATGTATTGTTATGCGCCTCGAGTCTGGAGACTATGGAAATATACTGTCTCCTAAGCAGCGGGGTTGGATGTTGACCTGTATCATGCCACTCTTGAAATGACCTTGAGCCACCCGATCTCGTGTCTGCGATTAAAATTGAATTACCTCTGTAATACAACAGGTAGAGGCCGCGTAAGCGACTTCGGACCCGTAACCAGTCGGGAGGTTAGGTCTGTATCCTGAAGGTTAATTCCAGACGGAGATATACTGTCAAAGCTGGTAGTTAGATGGTGAAGCTGCCAGCTGCTACCTTTCCCAGTGCCTCGCCGTAAGGCGTTGGACTCTAACATGTTGCTGGTGAACTAGACAGTAGATTGGCTTGTCCCCAAGTCTTCTACGCTCATCCCACGGCTGAAAGATCTATATTGTTATACCAGCCTGGGGTGACGGGTTCGCCCATTGTAGTCGATATCGCCCTACTGATAGATAGCAGTCTGAATTCAATAGTATATTCATAATAAGAATATCGAACTCTTTGAATTTGGTGTGTTTAACTTTTGGTGATGTTCAATTTTTGGTGAAACGCTTATTTGCCTGATTTATTCCTAGGCCAGTCTAACATGAACGTCACCATGATCCTGACTACCATGAACGGGCCTGATTCATCGATGAGAATACCCAAATGTTTTCACGTGTTTGATAATTTGTAGAATTTTGAAATTTGATAGTTTCTCTACAAATTTAAAATTATTATTTATTTTACCAGTATGCACTACTGTTCGATAAAATGTTTTATACAATGAAGGCAAATGAAAAGATTTCCCTGCCTTAAATATTTTTTTTCCATAGTAGTAGGAAAGAAAGCCATATCTATGTAGCTCTAGAAAATACACAAGTATAATAATATATAATACTATGCGATCCGCCATTCTTCTCTTGCTTTAATTTCGCAGGAAATGAGCTCGACGTCTTGTGTTGCGTATTTTGCATTTATAAATGCTAGCATGTTGGAGCAGCCTTTCTCAAAGTTTTGGTCGCAACCTACAGATGAATCAAGATGGGTCGGGAAAGTTCTTCAGATAGTTTTGGGAGGGTTTTTATAAAATCTACTAAGATTTAAATTGATTTACTGGAAATTACGGCTATTACTTACTTGTATGTAAAACATGGATTTTTAATCTGATTCGAGCTGTTGATATTATGATTGTTACCGATATTTTACCGGTTATGTGCCATAAAATCTTGCTCATTTTCGCGAAATGTCAATCTGATTAACTATAAATATACAATTGGCAATGATGAAATCCTGGAAGTAAATCGAGTGCGTGATCTAGGAGTAATCTTAGATCGCAAGCTTTTAATGGATAAACACATTGATTCAGTCGTCAACAGGGCTCACAGCACCCTCGGTTTTATTATGAGAGTTTGTAGACCTCTTAAAAACACTCATTCTTTGAAGACGGTTTATGCTGCATACGTACGCAGCCTGATTGAATTTGCTTCTAATATTTGGTCTCCGCAGTATGCTGCAAACAAGCTGGGGATTGAGCGTATTAAAAACGATTTATACGTCATCTAAATTTCCGCTTATTTTCCAACGGCTTGTCGTACGCTGAAGGTCTGCAGCGCTATGGTTTAGAGAAATTATTGGACCGGCTAGTATCATCAGATATGTCGTTTCTACATAAAATTGTTCAAACTGGGTTGGACAGTCCATACCTCCTGAGTAGGGTGAGCGCCTTCCCGACTCGCATGCGCTCACTCAACTTTTTACGTACCAAGGTTCAACACTATATGGTTCCAATTCGTTATTGCCGCACGTTATGCATACATACAATGTATGCTTTAACGATATTGACATATTTAACCATCAAAATAGTCGATCCTTTGTTAAAGTAAAAATATTGAATTACGACACTGTCTCACCAAAACATTAATTACTGCCAAACCACTGTACCCATAATTAAAATGAAACATATTAACATAATAAAACATAATAAAATAAAACAAATTAAATTAAAATAAAATTCAAACGGGGCCGTCACGCTGAATCGTGTTGTGGCCGATTTCGGCCAATCGGGGCCTGAGGGGTTAAGGAGGTACGTGAAAAGCTGATTATCAGATCGGATTGAATTAGCATGCACAAACAAGCACTCACAAGCACATTCGCACTACAGGTACACACACACATACATACACGCGCACACACATACAAACACACACACGCACACATACACGCTATCCATCACACGAACACACGACAACACCCATACACTCGCACATAGCGATTTTAACTGTTAGTTTTAAATTCTTTTTCGTTTTCTTTGTTTTGTATTGTTTAGCATATTTTGTAATCCTTATATAGCAAATAACTTAAAACATCAATAACTTAAAACTGGCTTTACTACTGTTTTATATCATGCTTATATTTTATTTTTTATGCTGTATGTTTTTAACAAAAATAAAAATAAAATAAATATAAAAATATCGATGAATTCACTTTGTCCGTAAGCTTCTGACGAAGTTTTTTATTTAAATTGAAGATACATATAAAATACTTTATACTAAAGCTCTAACAGGTCGCTGTCTTAAATAAAGTCAGATTTTCTTAATGGCAGACTCATATTCGGAACAGGTGGCAAATTAATTGTCTCTAATTGCTAAAATTGAACTAAATTGAGGTTGTAAGTTCGGGAATAAACGCATTCTTCGAATATATTTCACTATCGAAAATGCCCTGAATAATACGAGTGTGTGGAAATGTAAAATATATATAATTTACTTTTAAAGTATAATAAAATTAAATATTTCTTTAATACCCTCAAGTCAAGTTATTATTGTACAAAGTTCAAGGTTAATATAACCTATGCAATAATATATATGGCTACCTATGTACCAATTACATTATAGCATTAAAACGTGGTGAACGGTTTCGTGCAGCTTGGGCCACAAGATCCATTTTGTTCTCGGGTCGGCTCAACTCACGATTCAGCTCCTATTCAGAAGCCTCCGCGAGTGAAGGGCTACCCCGGGTAAGATTCCCGTGTCTCAGGTCTCAGAGCTGGTGTACTGGTTTCTCCCGGGGGAGTTGCATCCCGGCGCCACTGGGCGGTTTGCGCACCGGTCGGTGATGCCAATCGGCTGTGCATTCTGACTAATTTCTGAAGGGGTCTGGAGACTATGGAAATATACTGTTTCCTAAGCAGCGGGGGTGGATGTTGACCTGTTGTCATGCCACTCTTGAAATGATCTTGTGCCACTCGACCCCGTGTGGCACTACGGGTAAAGAACGCCCAGGTCCGCGATAAATTCAAACTGAATTACCTACCGCTGTTATACAACAGGTAGAGGTTGCGCAAGCGACTTCGGACCCGTAACCAGTCGGGAGGACGAAGGTATCCTGAAGGTGAATTCCAGACAGATATATCCTGCCAAAACTGGTAGTTAGGGGCTGAGGCTGCACGCTGGGTACCTTTCCCGGTGCCTTGCCGTAAGGCGTTGGACTCGAACGGGTTGCTGGTGAACTAGACAGTAAATTGTCTTGTCCCCAAGTCTTCTACGCTCATCCCACGGCTGAACGAACGATCTATATTATTATATCAGCCTGGGGTGACGGGTTCGCCCGTTGTAGTCGACACCGCCATCCTATTGCATAAAAAATCTAAAATTCAACAATCTTATATTCATAATTTAGCATAATTAAAAAAAGATACAAAAAAAAATAAATTAAAAGTTTATAAAAAGTTTACTATCTAAACCATTTGATTGAAATCGAAAAAAAACATAACTGATAATCATATTGTAAGAATCTGAGGAAAAACAACCATCACAATGTTTATATATTAAAATAAAATTCAAAATTAATATAAAAATATATATCTGCTAATTAACACAAACAGCTAATTAATTCACAACAAGCTAATTAATTCATGATAAATTATATGATAAAATTGAATCACATTAAAAACCGAAATGTCAATAAACTGTACAAAATCACCCATTATTTAGCATAAATGTATAATTAAAAAAAGAAAAAGATAAAGTTTATAAAATAAAAAGAGAATAATAGAAATAGAAAAGAAATCAAATCCGAGATAAGCTATCAGTATAAGGAACATCTGTTATATAAACTCGAAAAAATAATAAACAGTAAACAATATAATCTATATTACTAAATCTATATTACTTTCTATCCAATAAACAAAATTACCAATCGTTTACTAAATCAAGCTTCCTATTTAGTAATCAATATTCCTAACAAAAAAATCCTAATTCACAAATAAAATATTAAAATAAAAGTGTATTGTTAAATGGGCATTGAAAAGCATTAAAGGCAGTACCAAAACGATTAGAGACATTTCCTAAAACCCAGTTGATCTGCATAAATAAATTGCCTGTGGTACAAACGGAGGTTTTCACTGGCCCCCGTAGCCTTGAAAGAACGGAAAGGACAGGGAAGAAGTTGTGTGGTCCTTGGTGGCATGCCACTTTAGAGGATCGCAGTACACTTTGGAAACTCCTGGACTAGAGTATTAGAGCGGAAGAAAACGTCTTCCATTTATGTCTTTTTTTAATTACGCCGGAATCATTTATATCTTTTGATTTAATACTCGTCTTGAGGGAAATGGTATCATCGTCCTGGTAGCTTCATTGAGATATCATTAATACATTTATCATAATAGCTTTCCAAAACAAACACTAAAAGTTTTTCGTATCCATGCTATTCCGACGGCAATATGATTTAATAATTTAATTTGAAATGCTATTAGAATTGCAAGTGAAACAATTCATATCAGAATAAGTCAACAGATAGGCAGTACAATAGGGCAGAGGTTATTTTAATGGCCTCTATAAACATTAATATTGCTAAATTCAGCGCTAGTAGTTCCCGCAGCTTTTTATATTTCCAAATCCAGGACGAATTATTCTTAAAATGCACATAGAGTTTTAAACACCTATAATGTGTTTGAATTCGTAAGTCTTCAAATATTTACTTATTTTGTAATATATTTTCGTAAGCTAGCGTTATACATACGCAACAAGGACAGCACTCTCTAAACTTAATCATAGGCACATTAAAACACCCACAAATAATTCTCTCTCTCTCTCTCTCTCTCTCTCTCTCACACACACACACACACACACCCTCACACACACGATTGTGTGTGCATGTGTTTACACGCACACACCCTCACACACACGCTTACACACCCTTACACATCCTCATACCCTCCCCCACACACACAAAACACACACTCACATACCTACACCTAGACATAATTTGATGGATTAGGTCGGCCATACACGGGCGGCTCGAGCAGTTAGTCGTTGAACAACATACACAGACCGCTCAAGCAGTCATTGTCAACTGCTCCAGCGGTTACTGCCAACTGCTCGAGCAGTCGCTTTCAACCGCTCGAGCAGTTGTCAATTCAGCTGTAATCACGATATGGATTTTAACGAACAAGCACTACTGTTGCTGCTTTAGCTCAGGCGCAGACGACGGCGTAGAAAGTTTAAAAAACCTGGGTTCATCCAATTTTTAAATCTGGGTTCATCCAAAGTAAGACAACAATTGATGTTAAATTAAAAAATATATATATTTCAGAATTTCTATATCTCTGTTTGTTGAAATTAAACAATATACCGAAAAATAAAATTAAACATTAATACACCATTATGAAGTGAAGTATCCCACCAGAAAAAAGACTAGCTGTAAGGTAGTAAAATAAATCTTAATCTTATTTAAGTAAATTTTGATTCCCCGAAATATTACAGATAACATCATCTGGTTCGCAGACGGTGGCAGACGCGACGCCGGGCGAAGGGGTGACGGTCGCAGGGGTATAACTAACTGCGCTAGAGCAGACGTCTTTGTCTTGCAAATGTGCAAATGTGTCCTGCGCTAGAGCAGACGTCTTGCAAAATGTATGTCTTGCAACTGCTCGACCGCACGACGAAATTTCATCATGCTGCTGACCGCTCGAAGCGCTCGCGACTGCTCGAGCGGTCTGTGAATGACGATGAATAGAAGATTGTAGTTCGCTATGCAGTCGCAGCTTGAAGCAGTCAGTCCTGACTATTTCAAGCTGTCCGTGTATGGGGTTTATAACAGGGGTTTTATTCTTCTTGTCCTAAGGGTTAAAGTTCCTAATTTCCTATCTGTTACTTTTCTCAACTTTTTTATATTTTAAATCATTATTTTAGTAATTGAAATCTTTTAATTTCTAGTAGGTATTTATTATAAAGAACTTATAGAATATCGTATACAGACAAACACCGTATCATGTGAAAACTATGTGGAAACCATTCATTAGCCTTATAATTTGTTAAATTATATTATGCTAATTTTATCTGTAACGATGTAGGATTTCCGAAAACTAAAGTAAGAAAAAATAATATAAATAAATATAGATGAGACCGAAGTGGTTTATTGTACTAGAGGAAAGTAATGTAGTAGGCCTGGAAGTGGTGGTTTATATTTATTGGAAAAGATGGAGGAAGCTTGCATGTTGCAAATATCTGGGTGTGTTTGATTGTCAATAGTATGCCATCTTGTTGCGCGTGTTGTCAATTTCTGTCCACCATCCCAGATGGCGGCTATCAACATGTATAAATTCCATTACCTATATCCATGTACACAAGACGTCGCCTGTTTCACTCTATGGAAATAATTGTGTTTACTGACAGTGTACCATGTATGTGGGATCATATGGCAAGAAAGTACAGAGATGATGTATAGAAACAATTTATATTCTCCCAATGGTGTGCAGAGCTTATGTACGCGAGGATCTCAAATGACAGAGGGCGTTGTTTTAATGTCAAAGTACCGTTCCAAGGTGAAAACAACATGTACGTTCTTTGTTATATTAACCCTTGGAGTAAATGGGTATTTTCATGGATGCATCTGTCTCTTTTGCAGGATTTTCGGCGACATCGACCTTAAAGTACTATAACTACGAAACTACTACACCAATCATAAAAAGAACAACTGCACAATGATTGCATTGAAATGTCGAATATAGAATATTGAAATATCATTTTGTAAAACAATTAGATAATTATGAATAAATATGAGAACGTCAAAGAAGTGAAAAAAACGCAGAACCAGATCTGGTCGTATCATACTCAACGAATAATTGTTTCAGAACCAGATTTGGTCGTATCATACTCAAGGGGTTAAGGGACAATAATAGATCAATCAGTGCTTCACTACTTCACTGTCTCACTACTCACTCCACTACCGCATAAGTTTATAGAGAAATCTTCATTAAAACCCCCACAAATTATGAGGGACTTATATTTGTAACGGACCTTAAGTCCATTACACGCGATCAATAAATGCATCGATTTCCAGTAAAATTCACAGACGCAATTCAGCTATTATTTTGACTCATGCAGCTATGAATCAGCACGATGACACAATACTTTTACTCGGAATATTTTGGATGGCATCATTTCACGGCCTATAAAAACCGGCGAGGAAGCAACCAAATTATCATTTCCCGAGTGATCACCTTCCCCAAGGTTGCGACGGCATATTCGGCACTCTCTCTCACGAGTTAGGTCAACGAATCCGGCTCCTTGGTTTCCTTTCCTCATTCTCCCTGAGTCTCGAAGCGTCAGTCTGTAATCCCACAGACTCGAGCCGTGCCCAGTACAAGATACTAGGAGCACACACACAATCCTCATCCGTATAACCTCATAACCGCAATCGCGCATCTATACACTCGCGTCAACGTAAACTATTCGGCAAGCGTTATAACTGGCAATATTCAAACCTTCGATCAATAAATTCCTTCTACTTCACATCAAAACCGCCTTTCAATACGGAGTTAACTCGTCAGTTGATACCACCACCTCACACCGAACAACCTGGAGTCTTGTGAAGGGTGGTCCCTCACAGTGGTGACCCCGACGTGATGTCATGACGAATTGTTAAGTTTGTCTATTATTGTTTCCAGTATGTTCATAAATTAATTAAAACAAAAGAATTAATGAATGAAATACATTTATTTCACACTCTCATATAAACAATCTGCATTACGAATAACAAACTTATTATACACATAAATTCGTATAGTTAATCACTTCAGGTATTTTTAATAATTTTGGAGGGTGGCAACTATTTTCATAATACATAAATACGATTAAATAAATATTCAATTTAATTCAATTCCTAATTTCGGAGATCACATAGTATTCTAGTGAATAATTATAGTAGTATTCTAGTGAATAAAAAGAGTACATTAAAAAATAAACCGGCTACGGATTTTAATAAAATGACAGAAATTACGTTCCACTACGTTACAATACCTAATATTTTTCTAGTACAAAGGTTTTTGTTTAGGGTGTGTGTGTGTGTGTGTGTGGAGTGTGAGTATGAGTGTGTGAGGGTTGGGTATCTAGACTGTCTGACATTTTTGGTAGCGAATGGTTTCGTGCATCTTGGGCCATAAGATACACTCTGTTCTCGGATCGGTTTAACAATTAAAATTCAACTCCTATTCAGAAGCGTCCTCGTGTAAAAGGCTATCCCGGGTGACTCTCGCGTCTCAGGCCTCAAGGCTGGTGGATCGGTTTCTCCTGGAGGAATGCCTCCCGGCGCTACTGGACGATCTGTACACCGTGCGGCGTCAGCCAGTCGGTTGAGCACTCTGACTAATTACTGAAAGAATGTGGAGACTATGGAAATATTCTGTCTCCTAAGCAACTGGGGCGAATGTTGACCTGTCTACAACTACTCTTGAAATGACCATTACGCTACCTCGTCCTGAATTCAGAGCCGGGCAAAAGATGCCTTTCGTTCACGATATATTCAAACTGAATGACCGCTGAATTACGGCAAGTACCTAGAGGTCGCGTAAGCAACCTGTAGCTCCCGTAATTAGTCGGGAGCTATATTCTAAATAAGGTATATCCTAAAGGGTAATTCCAGATAGAGATATCCTACCAAAACTGATAGCCAGGGGGCAAGGTGGCCCCACTGGGTTACGTTCTTAGTGCCTCGTCTTAAGGCGTTGGATACTGGCGAGTTCGTGGCTTTGCTGGATGATAGGGTTGTGCAGTCCCAAAATCTTCTACGCTCATCTCACGACTGAAAGAACGACCACGTATCTTTATACCAGCCTGGGATGATGGGCTCGCCCGTTGTAGTCGACACCGCCCAACTGTCCGACCTACGACGACGTATAATATAATACAATATAATATAATATAATAAATAACATATAAATATAAATAGATAAATTTACGTATTTAATTACTATGTACAATATAGCAATTATTTATATATTATGTAATTCATGTGTCGACTTCATTAGTATTCTCGAAAGGGCTGGAATTGCAACCCTTAAATCTAGCATGCACGGTTAAAATTCCTGCGGATTTACGTCGTTAAATGGCGCGGCAACTGGCACTACGGGGTACGTTTCCTGCATTAACCTGCATTAACGTCGCGTTTCTCGCCTTGCATTGTAATAGCCCTCTTAGTCGCCGAGACGTTCGGATGGAAATTGCAAGTGTACTTTGGGGAATACCCGCTATGTCGCATGTATACAATCAAATGGCAATCTAATATTATGGTATCATTTGCAATGCTTGTAATCTAATCTGGTAGGGTGGGAGATTATAGCGCTGGGATTGTGCTCGCTTTATGGTAAGCCAAAGACAATTGCATATAATTGAATATCACGTTTGGAAAAAGTTGTATTCACCTGAAGGCTAGGTGGAAAATTACATTTGCAGCATAGTGGCTTTAATTGACAGATAATATTAGAGATTTTAGATTATTATATAGATTATAGATTACAAGATTAGAGATTATAATGATGATAGATTATAGATACATAAATTATATATTATAAAAATTAGAGATTATAGATCTGGGATTGCGCTTCCTCTGTGGTAAGCCTGAGACAATTGCATATAATCTAATATTACGCTTGGGAAAAGTTAAAATAACCTGAAGGCGAGGTAGAGATTTCTTCTAAAGTTTAGTGGCTTTTTTTGAAAAAATATATCCAAGGGGTATATATATATATATATATATATATATATATATATATATATATATATATATATATATATATATATATATATATATATATATATATATATATATATATATATATATATATATATATATATATATATATATATATATATATATATATATATATATATATATATATATATATATATATATATATATATATATATATATATATATAAAGGATTAGCCAGGGTTCAGAAACTTCCATATAAAACTGTTCCAGTATGGAAATGTTGACCCTTCCGGTACCGATTGCAGCCCCAATTATACAGTTACCGGCAGTAAGTACCGACTGCGCTTGCGCAAATGTTGGCTAACATCGAAAAAATCATAGTTATAAATGCTGTTAGATTGCTAAACTCCACAGTACGTTTCGGAAACCCTTCTGCGCCGTCGAAATGCAGGTGGCGCTGATAGCATTGACGGCAAAACTAATAGCAAGTTATTTGACCATCTATAATAACATTAAAAATGAATAGTTTTGATTGATTATAAAAACACACTAATTTAACCAACGATAACAATAATAACATTCCATTATTAGTACCCTTTATTGATTTTTAAATGTAGGTTGATTACGTCACAGAAATAATACACAGAGATAGAAAGTCATGTATTAGTCTATCTGAATATTTAAGTGCGAAATTATTACGTTGTGGCGTATACCACATATCCAAATAAGTGTACGAGTACATACAGCATGACGTGATATTAATTCTAGTTATAAAATTCTAATATAAATAATATACATATAATAAAATATATATAGGTATAATAAAATACTAATATAAATCAAAAAATCATTCAAATCACGTCTTTCACGCGTCTTTTATAATTTGCAGTATTGTATTGTTGCAAATTATACTTCTTATTGACCTTGACATATGCTATTATTAACGTTAAAATATTTTTTTATAAAACAGTGCATTGTTACCTAATAAAATCATCTTCTGACACACACTTAAATGGGTAAGTCGTTCTTTCTATGTAAAATGTAACATTTAATAAACATGATCAAATATTAACGTATGTGATCTCTCTACTTTCTCTCCAAAAACATCGATCTATAACAGACTCAAAGATAAATCTCTGGTCATGTTAACAGACCTTGCCATTAACAAGCACGCCAGGGCATTTCCAACGTAATAAAACCCGTACACCAAATTTAAAATGGACATATTTAGGTAAACAACATTAAAACATTAAAGGCAAGAAGACGTTTTATAGTTTTTTATTATTTATTTCCAAATAGGCTACGTTTTAGACGTGTATAAAAGACCATCTAAAGAGCGCAGCCATACTGTTAAACCACGAGAGCAGCCATATTAGGAATATTAATCAAATTTTATAACTATGACTGCCATGCCATCTACACGTTGCGTTTCGTAGTACACTCTAGCTGCCAAATTGTAGTACTGCATTGAGCAATCTAATACGCTATATAATCAATTGTATTAGGTTGATACGTCTCTATTAATTTAATTCCGCCCGCTGTCATTTCGCTTTGATTTATCGTGGGTGCACGTGGAGAGAACTTAAAAATAAGGTAATAGTAAAACACATTTTTAAAAACAAGCTTTTATTAAAATGCTTTGTTCCGAGCCAACCCTGGGTGCATCAGCCTTATCATATTAAAACTTAGAACGGGCAATCATATTTGAATATCTATTTTTTTTTCCTGTTTGTGCTGTTGACCGTTGAGAAGTCCCATCGTCGGGAGCCAACCTTGGGCGCAGCAGCCATGTCATGGTAAAATTTCGTTACTGTGCTATTGACCCTTGAGGAGTTTCATCGTCGGGAGCAAATCCTGGGTGCAGAATCAGGTAATGCTTACTACCCTAGACAACGACGTTACAACCGCCGTTGTCTAGGGTAGACAGAAAGGGTAGCTGTCAATCAGTTGTTCCGCGGGTAGAACTGCGTAGATTTTAACGGTGGTGGTGGGTTGTGGTTATTTTCGTACGTAAGGCCAAGCTCCCAAATTTGAACACTACAACCGCCCAGAGAAACGGGTTAAATTTCTGCGGGAAAATAAGGACGTAGTTGCGTTGCGAGCCGATAACGGTAATGCAACTGTTGTACTCGATACTGCGGATTGCAAGCAAAAAATTGGGACACTCCTATAAAATAGCAACACCTACGAGAAGCTAAATTATAACGCCACAAGCAGAATTACCAGGAAAACGACAGCCGTAATCGATTAATCTGTCACTTCCCTCCCAGAAATAGCTTATCTCACCAAACTACATAACGTAAAACCTCCGAAATTATATGCCTTACCTAAAATATATAATGGCTTACCTAATACCCCATTGAGACCAATTGTAAGCTAAATCGACAGCCCGACATATCGTCTGTCGAAACACTTAGCTAGTGTTCTCCAACCGCTTACTGTTAGTACCGGAGTGCAACATTGGATTGGCAGAACAGTCGGCTGACAGTTGCACGGTCCGCACACTACCCAGCAGTGACCGAGGGGCGACCCCCCAGGAGAAACTGATCCACCAGCATGATAGCCTGGGACACAGAGTCCTTTCCGGGGTAGGCTTTTTGGTCGAACCGATGTTGAGGTATTAATCAAATAACCAATGCTCAGTAAATGCAACACAAGGGAAAGCAGAAGGATTCTTGTCTCTTACAGTCACTCCCCTATGAGAATTTTTATGTGAATCACAGGAAAAGTTATAATTAGTTATATTCTTAAGTATTTTCTTCCCCAACTTCTCTTTCTTGATTATAGATCTTTTGATGTTACATATAGTACTCTATCTCAAAAATTAAATTCACGACAAGAAAGTGGCAGCGCATTGTGGATCCACGCATTCCATATAACAGAATAGAGTACACATCTAGGATATTCATATTTTTTAACATACTGCTATACTAGGCATTATAAAAATAGGCAAATATTTTTGTAACGTAAATACGAGTATACCATGAAAACGTAAGAAATGTTAAAAATACATTTAATAAAATGAAAGAAAACACGCAAGAAATACAACGAGATAATTAAACACATTACATCGCATTAACACTATTGGTTTTAGTCCTCACTCGAGTAATATTCCTCCGGTGAGTAAAACGCCTTATCTGTTAGATACTTCTTAAGGCGGCTCTTGAGGTTGCGATTATCGAATGCTATCGCTGAGCGTGTTGTAAACCGTTGGTCCGGCGACACATGCTATCCTATCCGACTAGGATATGTCGTCGGCCCGCGCAGTTAGCTTCGAGATTATGCTGAATATTAGAGATTCAAACCATTTGCTTAAAATGGTTTGAATCTCGTACAGCGCTACTTCCATTACATATGTACTTTCATATTATGCACAAATCTCTAAACATAGGCCTTGCAGGCGTATCAAGCGGCACACGCGCTGTTATGCAGACGTCACGCTTCTGCATAATGAAGTATCTCTGCCTGACGGTTGCACGCTCCCACAACTCCACGCCGTACGTTAGCTGGGAATAAATATATTTAAATCTTGTAAAGAGATTTAGCTTTCGTATTATCTAAACATTTACGACAACTTGAAGCGTTGTACGTTTCCCTAACAATAAATAAATAAATCGTAACCAATCATTATCAGTAACCTATGTATGTATATATAATATAGTGACTAAATATTTAAAAGATATCGATCTGACAGCCATTTGCCTGTCGACACATCTGCGGCCATTTTTGGCACCAAACCACTCTGCAGCGAACTCGGTTTGTACATAACTAAATAATTTATCAAGCCACCAAAAGGGGCGAGGGAAAAATAGCACTGAAAAATGGAGAAAATGAGATTGCGGTAAGTAGTTTCACTTCGCTGCTCCGTTAGGAGTTATACATTTTCAAAGAGCGGGGAATAATATGCGTTACGTTTTAATGGGTTTGTAACGACAACGAAATAGCAAGACACATTTATAGATATTGTGCGAGTGATATTTGAGTGACAAAGACTGATGAGCGGAAGATGATGATGATGAGAGGCATATTATATCCAATTGAGGAGTGACTTTTCCATTCGAAAATGTTCCATTCGTACATTCGTATGATATGTCCTCAAACCTTAAGAATTAGAGCTATATACAGGCTGAATAAAGGGTCGAAAGAAAGTCTGTTTTGGGGTAATAGGGTGCATGCTCCTTATGCATATGGGTTTTTTTTCAGATTTTTATGATTATGACTTTTTGTATTTTTTGTATTAATAATAAAGTTTTATTTCAAAGAATAATTCATAACCTAAAATACATTTGACATTACGATGTCATTGAGTGGTTCACTAACTGAGATGCTGGACCGTACGCGCAATTCTCAAAACAGCACACATCAATTTGCACGAGAATCAGCACACACCAATTTACACGAGAGTTTTTCGACGATTTTGCGACAATGATGCGACGGCGGGTAGGATTCAACTCGAAGGATCGTATGAGTATGCCTGTGTTGCAATGCTAATATAGAAAAAAAACGATCGTGTGACCCCAAGGCTTTGCCGGAAAGTAACCAAAAACCGATTTTATCTGAATATCAATTTTATAAATAAAATCGATGAGCGCCCTCTCTCGGTCGGCGGGCGCAGTCGGTTGGGCTCCGTTCCATCTGTTGGCTCTTAGGCGAGAAAAGAACTGCGCCGCCCGAGGCGTTAATATTTGATTAAAATGTGTAGCAGAATTAAAATATAGTTAGTGTAACTTGTATATAAGATATCAAAAAAAAAACCACAACGTGATTTCGGCCCAACATGGTATCTGTGTAGTAAATTTCAAGTCTCTAAGTCCAATATTTCAAGATTAAAATATGATTAGTGCCGGTGGACCGATTTCACCCACAACACACTTACAACTCTGGCCATGACCAAATGATGCCTGCATGCCAAATTTCAGCTCAATCGGATTAGGCGTTCGGGCAATATCGTGGAGGAATACCCACACATAAAGACACACAGAGAGGCTTTAATATAGAAATGGTCCTAATCGTCTCAGGGAGTCTCAAAATTGACATTTCCGTCTTCATCTCGATATTTTTTGCACATTCACAATACTTTCCGTCCTCGTCGGTTGGTAAGCCGGCAAAGTAAAATAACGATTTAATGAATTAAATTTACATAACTAACAGAACACAAATAGGATAATTTTATTTGATTTTATGGCATAAAATAATTGAATTGATTTCCTCAATTAAAATATATATTTTTTTTGCTTGCTGTCTAAGACACGACTGCCCAACAAAAAAGGAGTGCAATGTGTTCAGTGTTCATCTATGCATATTTTTCGTTTTTTATTCAACTATAACTCCTAAACGCTTTAACCGATTTAGAAGTGTGTTGTATTGTTAGAATCGAATGTTATTCTGAGTGTCATAAGATATCTTAACTGTCCAAATATCAAGTAAGTAGTTGTCTCAATTGTCAATTCGAAATTTAAATTCTAAGTGTCAACATATATTTTGAAATTTTCTCAACAATAAATAATAATTAAATAATAAATTTAGTGAAAACAGTGTAATTCGGCGGTTAAGTAACCCGACCAGGTTGCCACAAGCCTAGGAAATGGAAATATTTTCTTGAAAGTGTGGAGCTGGCCAAGACGTGTGGCCGACGTGGCGGGTATCGGGCTAAATACCTCCAATCATGATGAACAGTACAACCTTATGACATCAAGGAGACAGCTGGACCTGTCTGTATGAGGGAAACGGACAACCGATCCGGATGGAGAGTGATGGAGAGGCGTATGCCCAACGGTGGACGAATGCGCGCTGATGATGATGAAGAAGAAGAAGTTGTCTAAATGTTCAAATGTCCAGAAGTCAATAAATTAACATAAATATATCGTGTTTGGTGTCAAATGAAAGGTCTGATTGAGTACATTTCGGAAATATACATGCATCTATATGGGTAAGTTTAAAAACAAAAAATATTAATAAAAAACTGTAATAAAAATAATTATAAATACAATAGTTCATTTTCTGTAATGAGAGTCGTTTTTACACGACTGTCTAACAAAAAGGAGTGTAATGTGTTCAGGGTTCATATATGTTTGTTTTCCGTTTCTTTATTACACCGTAACTTTTAAACGCTTAAGTCGTTCTATCATGCTGTCAGTGAGTAACTTAACTGTTCAAATACCAAGTAAATAGTTGTCTAAATATTTAAATGTTCAAATGTCAATAAATTATAATAAATATTTCGTGTTTAGTCTCAAATGAAACGTCTGATTGAGTACATTCTATATCTATATGGATAAATATCATTCTATATCTATATGGATTCTATATCTATATCATTCTATATCTATATGGATAAAGATCACAAATATTTAATGAAAAACTGTAACAAAAATAATTACAAGTTAAGTACTACAAATGATTCCAGAAGCTAACGGAAAATCGGGTAGCTCAATGAAATATATATTTTTGAATAGCTTAGACCTTTAGGATCATGGTTGATTATGGGCAAAAATCTCTCAATTCATGGGAAGGGGGTCAAATCGCTCATTACATGGGAAGGGGGTCAAATCGCTCTCATCAATTTTGTTTACACTAATAAACACTAAATTACATCAACCGACCAGAAATGGTACTAATGTAAAAAGATAGTTTGAAAGAGTACATACAAATGAGTATAGAGGGCGTTACATTTTATATAATTATTTGAGGTTTCAATCAAATGACATTAAGATAATGAAAGATGCATTGCATAAATGTATCAAATATAAAGAAGATAATCAAAAAAATTTGATTTCAATTGAACGTAACAACAAAATAAGACTGATTATATTAAATATCTGTAGTTAAAAAGACAGTACTTTACTCGTTCTCTCTACCTTTTTATAAATACAATACGTCACTTCCTGTAACGGCAATCGTGTTTTTTTTAATTCTTTTCAATATATTTACTTGTTAACTTGTTAATATATTTACTTGTCATTGATTTCTTTTTGGCTTAAGGTGACATGATACCTGGGAGCGACCATATCTGAAGAATTTTAGTTTTATGATTTTTTTGAGAAATACAAGCATTAAATTATAAATTTTCTAAGCGAATCCCCTTTCACTCAAAAATTAAATTGATTTCGAAAACTTTCAGGCGCGATTACTCCTACAATGTAAGCGGTGAGTAAGTTGTATTTTCCCGGTATTTTCATTTCATTATATTGACTGGTTAATTCTCTAGCGTCGAGCTTAGCCACATTTTTTATTCAGGCCCTAAATTATTTCCGACCATATCCGATATTTTTCTGAGGTCTATATGTCGGCCCGGGCCGGGCAGCGTTCGAAAACCGAACTTCGAAAATACCTAACCAAAATGCTTTGTACAAATATTCCTTCAATCATGGCAGCGGCGATCATGCAAATGAGAATGAGGCGAAACCGCCCAATGCCGAATTGAAAGTAAATTTATGACCCCTATACAAAGGAGCTTTGACGATTCTGCTGACGTAGTTACGAGATAATATGAGACTCCCTAGGCGACTGTGATTTATATTCGGGCAAGCCGTGCCACGGATGATTTACATTTTATAACACGAGTGTATTATAGGCACATTTCCAATTGAATTATGCTAATACGCCACGAATTTGACGATTGGAATCCCACCTCGTATTAATGACATCCGCCGGAAAGCCTTTGGGAAAACGAACTGATAATGACATGTGCTGTATGTGAGGGTTATTTGTCGATGCGAAATTCCCCTGGATTTACGTGAAAATCCGTTTCAAAAGTATAAAAGTAAATATATATATATATAAAAAAAAAATTAAAACAAGACTGCCATTACTGAAAGTGAACATTGTATTTATATTTTTTTTTAATGCAATATTTATGATATACGTATTTGTTCATATTGATACATGTCATGTATCTTTCCGGAATGTACTCAATCAGATCTTTCATTTGACAGTAAACACGATATATCTATGTTAATTTAATAACATTTGGATATTTAGACAACTACTGACTTGATATTTGAACAGTTAAGGTACCATATTAGACTCAGAATAACATAAGGATTCTAACAATATGACACACTTATAAATCGGTTAAAGCGTTTAGAAATTAGGGTGGAATAAAGAAACGGAAAAGATACATAGATGAACCCTGAACACATAACACTCCTTTTTTTTTGGGCAGTCGTGTAAAAGTTAAAATAGAAATTATCAGAAATTTCACAAATAATATGGCAGCGTTATGGTTATTTCTAAAGGCCTAAAATCCTACAGCCACATTTTTTATTTAAATTGTATTATTTGGTACCTACTATAGTCGTTATGTATGATAATCGTTATATTAATCGTATGATATCCAGAAAAGAAATTAATACAAAAAAAATCCTGAAAAAATGTATTTATATACCAGATTTATTTGCGGTTTTCATCATCATTTTATTAATTCAAAACAAGAACAATAATTAAAAAAAATAAAAAACACGGCTACCTACAAAAAGTAAATTGTTGTATTTAAAATTATTAGAAAAAAAATATTCGCGCTGAAAAGCACGTTTAGTAAGAGAATAATGTTTGCCCTTTGCCCTGCGGCAGGTATGTTGAAACGAACGAGCGCCGCTGTGCCGGTGCCGCACTTTAGTCGGTTGTCCTCGTTGCTCAAGTAAAGCTTGTAACCAGTAAATACATTATAAGAAATAAAAAACACGTCTGCCGTTACAACAAGTGATATTACCCAGGAGCATGGCTGTGGCGCAGACAAGTATAGCACTAATCCAAGAACCTTGGATTGTTAGGGATACTATAAGTGGATTAGGAGGTTGCGGAACCATTCATAAGGCCCAACCGACTCGGAAACTCAGGACCTGCGTGGTCACTAAGGGCGTCACAGCCACTTTTCTGCCACAACTCAGCGGCGATGACCTAACGGTCGTTTTAACAAAAATCAACTTGACAGGAGACAGGACAGTGGATCTACTCATTGGGTCAGCATACATGCCTTATGACTCCACTGACCTGCCACCGCAAGAAGATATAACCAACCTAGTGACATATGCGAAACAACGCGGGCTCCAACTCCTTCTGGGTTGCGATGCGAACTCCCACCACGTGTGCTGGGGGTAGTTCCAACATAAACCCGAGGGGGGTAAGCCTGCATGACTTTATCCTAGGCAATGAACTCACCATCCTCAACAGAGGAACAGAACCTACCTTCATAGACTCAAGAAGACAGGAGGTACTGGACATCACGATCTGCACAAAAGAAGTGGCCGACCTGGTTCAAGACTGGAGGGTCTCAGATGAACCCTCAGGCTCGGACCATAGGCAGATCCATCTAACGCTTCGGCACTCATTGGAAATTCAGTGGGCTCGCAACCCTAGAAATACCAACTGGGAAGAATTCGATAGGGACCTGGCTATCAAGCTCACCACGGTTCCGAATCGATTCCACACCAAAGAGCAACTAGAAACAGCTGCAACTATCACTGTCTAATGCCGTTATAGACGCCTACGAGCAGAATTGCCCTTTGAAACAAAAAAACCTATCAAAAAAGGTCCCATGGTGGAACCCAGAGCTGACCAAGCTCAGGCTTACGCTGAGAAGGTGTTTCAATAGGGCGAGAAATCACAACACTAACTCGCAACATCTTTGGGAGGAATACAAAAACGCCCGAAACGAATACAACAAGGCCATTGTTAAAGCCAAACGAAGAATCTGGAGGGACTTTTGTGAGAGCGTGGAAACAGCTTCCGAAGCTTCCAGGCTCAACAAGATCCTCAGCTCTAACAACCGCCCGCAGCTGGGATGCCTTAAACGACCAGAGGGGGGCACACAAGCGACACCAAGGAAACCTTGAAGCTCCTAATGGAAACACACTTTCCGGGCTTCCAGGAATCCTCACACCCAATTGCCGCAGGGGTGAACTCCAAGAGGCTCCACAAGCCCAGGGAGTGGGCCCTTGCAGCCAAGATAGTTAATCCAAAAGCAGTAGAATGGGCCGTGAGCACCTTCGACCCCTACAAATCACCTGGACCGGATGGAATATACCCAGTCCTACTACAAAAAGGGCTAAGCCAGCTGCTGGGCCCTCCAACAAAGGTACTCAGAGCGAGCATAGCCCTCAGACACGTCCCTCATGCCTGGAGCAGCGCAAGAGTCACGTTCATTCCAAAGGCAGGCAGGAACGGCCACATCTTTGCAAAAGACTACAGACCAATTAGCCTCACCTCCTTTCTCCTGAAATCACTGGAGAGACTAGTTGACGGCTACCTGAAAACCAACCACCTAGCTCTTCAACCGCTTGCTGATGCTCAGTATGCCTATAGGGAGGGCAGATCTACGGACACTGCCCTACATCATCTGGTGAGCACAATAGAGACACAGTTAGCGGCGAAAGGTTACGCTCTGGGAGTATTCCTGGACATCGAAGGAGCATTTGACACCACATCATATGCAACTATAAAAAACGCTATGCACAGACGAGCAATACCAGAGACCATCATTGACTGGACATTGACTATGATATCAAATAGGAATCTGACCGTCTATCAAGGCGACACCTCCATCACGGGAATCCTTGCCTAGGGCTGTCCACAGGGTGGAGTCATCTCCCCCATCTGGTGGAGCAACGTTGTAGACGAACTCCTAACAGATCTACAAAACCTAGGCTTCTCTGTCTATGGCTACGCTGATGACGTGGCCATAGTAGTAAGAGAAAAATTCCTATCAATACTTAAGGAGCTCATGGACAAAGCACTTAAGACCACCCAAGACTGGTGCCAGGCCAGAGGTCTGTCCGCTGATCCAAGCAAGACTAAGGCCATGATTTTCACCAAAAAATACAAACCCGAACCCGTTGAGTGTCTCAAGCTCTGGGATAAGGAGATAGAATACGCTACAGTAGTCAAATACCTTGGAGTCTATCTAGACCCAAAGCTCAATTGGAAGCACCACCTCGAGCGCAAGAGAACAACCTTCTATGCCTCTTTGTGGACGTGCAAAAGAGTCATGGGAAAAATCTGGGGGTTCAAACCCAGGGTCGCCTTATGGCTCTACAGGGCAGTACTGCTGCCTAGACTAACCTATGCTGCAATAGTCTGGTGGTCCAGGGTGAAAAAGCTTGAGACATTAAAAATCCTTAAAAGCCTTCAAGGTAACTACCTGAGGGCTGCAACTGGAGTCATGAAGACCATCCCAACAGCGGGATTAGAGGTGGCACTCTGCTGCCCGCCTCTGGACAAGCTCATCATCCACTCCGCCAGACTTACAGCATACAGACTGAAGTGTTTGGGCGAGTGGAAGCTAGGAGGGCACAATCATCCTGAGCTAAACCTCTTCCACAAAAGCCCATTCACTCTGATCCAGGATCGAGTACGGAAAAAAATTCGGTAGAGAAATCCTATAAAATCCTAATCCCCACCAGGGAAGAATGGAAAAATCCGCAGTGGCTTCAAAGCCACAACGCAGACGCCTGGTTCACCGACGGCTCAGGAACAGATGGACGTTTTGGGGCAGGCGTGTATGGACCCAAAACCAACCACAGAATCAGCATCCCCTTGGACAATACGCCACGGTTTTCCAAGCCGAGGTACTTGCCATATTGGAATGCATAAAACTACAAAGTCGACTTGAGGTGAAAAACAGACAAATCCTCATCTGCTCTGACAGCAGAGCAGCACTGGACGCTCTGGCTAAAGCCACCACAGAATCTTCTGTGGTCTGGGACTGCATGCAGGAGCTCAACAAATTGGGAAAATCCAACAAAATCACCCTAATATGGATACCGGGTCACCAAGGCATACCCGGAAACGAAGAGGCCGACAGACTGGCAAAACTGGGCACACTGGAATGCCCAGTGGAGCCAGCTGTAGGGGTCCCCTTCGCTACAGGTAAGAAAATCATCAGGGACTGCTTGGAGCAGGAACATCGGGCTTCCTGGAAACAGAGTCAGGGATGTCGCCAGGCAAAAGCCATGATGGATCAACCACTACAGGAGAAAACCAAAGCCCTACTTGACATGAGCAAGAAGAACCTTAGAACCACTATCGGTCTCCTCACCAGACACACGACCCTTAGAGCTCATCTATTCAACCTTGGCTTGACTGAGAGCAAGGATTGCCGAATATGTGGCGAGGAACATGAAGACAGCATACACATTGTTGGTCGCTGTCCAGGGCTCGCCGCCAAAAGACACAGTTTACTGGGACGAGCCTTTCTCGAACCCAGCGATCTGCCCAACTTGAAGGTCAGTGACCTACTTGGACTGGTAAGAAGTACCGGGCTACTAGCTGACCACTGACCTAACCTAGTGGGTAGTTACAAAAGACCTTACAGATCTAGGTGACATCAAGGGCTGGAAACAAGCCCCCCACTCAATCTACTACTACTACTACTACTACTACTACAATAAGTGAACTACTGTCTTTATAATTATTTTTATTACGGTTATTTTATAAAATATTTGTGGTTTATGCATTTATCCATGTAGATACATAAAGTTTCAGAATGTTCTGAATTAGACCTTCCATTTGACACTAAACACTACATATTTATATAAATTTATTGACTTTTGGACAGTTGGGCATTTATGTAGACAACTATTTACTAGATATTCGGACACCTAGAAAGATAGGAAATATAGAAAGAGTTTGCAAGTTATAGTGAAATAAAGAAACGATAAACATTCGTGTAATAAAAATGTTTTTTTATGAAATATTTGTGGTTCGTTTAGTTATCCGTATGGAATACATATATATTTCCGAAATGTACTCCATCAGACTTTTCATTTGATACTAAACACGATCTATTTATCCTAATTTATTCACATTTAGACATTTAGATAATTATTTATTCGACATTTGAGCACTTTATGTACCCTGGGACAGTCAGGATGACATAACGATTCCAACAATATAACACACTTCTAAATCGGTTAAAGCGTTTAGAAGTTATGATGGAATAAAGAAACGAAAAACATACATACACGAATCCTAAACACAAACACTCCTTTTTTGGGCAGTCGTGTAAAAAGAGATGCAGTTGCCTAGGAAACCACAACTTAAAAAAAAAAGGAAAATGCTTTCAAATCGGCATCAAGAACGAAAACCGATTACCTTATTGATGACCACCCGCATTTCCATATGGCATATTCCGACAATAAACCACCTTATCACCATTGATTCAATGCGGATTTTTCAGCACTTTCTTCTATAAAATAGACAGGAAGGCGAATGGAAGGTTACGGTGATAAAAGTAGAGAGCTTTCGTAATCAGTGCCGTTCTTTTGTTCGCCGAAGCGCAGTGACCGCATCGCGTGAAGATATACGGCAACCATTTCCTACCCTACAGCAGGAACTTGCATTTAGCACCACATACCGTGATTCGGCGAATATTGCCAGCAGTAGTTGTAGCTATATTACGGTAACATGCATGCCGTTATTTTACTCTCGCGGCGGAGGCAAAATATTGTGAACGCATTTCTGTGTGTCTGTCTGTCTGTGTGTGTGTGTGTGTATTACTCCACGATAGCGCCCAAACGATTCATCCGATTAAGCTGAAATTTGGTATGCTGGCATCATTCGATTATGTCAAGAGTTTGAAAATGCGGTTGAAATCAATCCACCAGGGGTCGCGTTAGTCATACGTCAATCATGAAATATTGGACATAGAGACATGCAATTCGGTACACAGATGCGTCCTTGGGCTGAAATTACAATGTGAAATACACTAGTTTGGAATATGTCTTATACAAGCGACACAAAACATTTTAAAATTCGGCAGTATTTAATAAAATACTACATTATATTGAAAAACAGCCTTTTTAATAACACGGAAATACTACAAAAAAAAATACAAATAGGGATATTTCGGAGGGAATTTTGTTAATTATTTCGATAGCCGCCAGGTGGTTGGAACTTGTTGGGCGAGGATTGGTGTGGAACTTCCAGTTCCACACCAATCCTCGAGAATATCGGTCGCACGTGAGCCTGGAAAATGCGGTAAATCTGTTTTTTCGTGTTTTGATGTAATATTGATGTAATATGTCTTTCCAAGCTGAGTTTATCCAAAACGGTTTAAGCTATTTTCGCGATTGAACTAACGGTGATAAACTGCCTCGTTTAGCTTCACATTCGAGTGTCAAGTTCCTCGATATCATTTGCTTATATAGTTGGAGACGACGCCATGTTGAAAGTGTGAAACGGTGAAAGTGCGTGGCTTTGTCCCATTTTTCGGGGCAACCCCCTGCAATTATTTTTTAAATATATAATTTTAGATTTCTCTGCAATTGATGATTGAGAATGCCTGATATTTTCAGGGGCTATAGATAAGATCCTAACCTAAAACTCCAATATAAAACTTAAAGAAAATCTATCTCTAATTCTCCACAATTTTCAAAAAAAACGAAAATTGCAGGGCCTTGCCCCGCCTACCTTATACTACATTTACGATTGTAATCACTTGTCACAATCGTTATCGGGGAGGGGCGGTGTTAACGGCTGAGGGAAGGTTGGAGGGGGGGGGGGTTGTCTGGTTTCCGGTAAAGTTGGGGTGACAACCGATTTTTTTTCGATTAACAGAAGTCATTTGATCCTATTGAAAAAAAAGAACACTGCGACCGACTGACAGATTCATCATCGCCGAGCTAAAACCGCTGAAGTCCAAATATGAAATTTTCCACAGTGGTTCCTTTTAGAACTTAGGTGTTCACTAAGATGGTATTTAGCGAGACTCAATCCCTAAAGGATCGAAAAGGGATATTTTTTTGCGGTTTTCTTAATATCCTTCAATTTTGATTAATCATCAGATCGGCTAAAAATTTAATTCGGGATTTTCCCCTAAAAATCTCTTTGAGAATTATCGGGATTGAAGTGATCGAAAAGACTTAATATTTTTTGCGGTTTTCTTAGCATATCTTGATTCCGATTAAATATCAGATCAGTTTTATTCAAAAAAGTTTCCTTACATAAATGCCTAGAAATTGATTTCAGGATTTTTCCCTAAACATCTCTTCAAGGGAATAATCGGGGTTGTATTGATCGAATAGGGCTAAATAGTTTTTTTTTGGTTTTTTTAATATAGTTTAATTCCGTTTATTATTTATTATTATTATACATTCCGTAGCCGGCGATTGGGGGGGGGGGGGGGGGTCGCCCTCGCAGCCAATACGCTGCTGTCGGTGCCGCTGGATCTCGTACTTTATTCACGATTCGCTTCCATTCTTGTCGATTTTTTGCCACGTTTCGAGCATCCCTAGCCGATAATCTTTGATTCCTAATTCCGGTTAAATATCAGATCAGCTTTACTTAAAAAAGGTTCCCCATTTCAATGCCTAGAAATTCAATACACGATTTTTCACTAACATCTCTTGAGGGAATAATCAAGGTTGAAGTTATCGAAAAAAGCAAAAATATTGTTGTGTTCTTAATATATGTTAAGTCCGATTAAATATCAGGTCGGTTTTACTTAAAAAAGGATTCTGAAATAAATGCCTAGAAATCATATTCTAGATTTTTCCCTAAACTACTCCTTATGGTAATAATCGGGGTTGAAATGATCGAAAAGGACTAAAATGTTTTTTTTTTGCGGTTTTCTTAATATCTCCTAATCCCGGTTCGATTTTAATCAGAAAAGGTCCCCATATATATTCCTAGAAATTATATTTAGGATTTTCCCTAAACATTTTTTAATATCTCTAACATATAAACGGGAATTGAATATGGTAAAATATATAAAAAAATAGGCTACAAAATTAAATTTACAGGAAATACTCATCTAATATAATGAAGTAATATTTTATACAACATGTATAGAATAAGGAGTGTATTTTTAACGAAAGGGCAGGTCTTTAACAGCATTGAATTAGATGTTGGGCAGGTATCTTTCTTGCTTATTCAATTAAGGAGCTAATGCGCCATGTTGCAGTTTGGCCAAATAAAACCCACGTGTAGGGTCTGCCAAACGCAAGGGTCAACACCCATCCGGCGGCCTCCACGCAGAAGTACGAGCCCGGGTAGGACTTTTGGCCTATAGGGCAGTTTCCCTTAGGAGTCGACCTTCGGGCGCTTCTGGATGGTATGCGCACCGTGCAGCATCAGCCAATCGATTGTGCATTCCTACCGACAGCTAGGGAAGTCTGGAAACAGTATTACTTCCTATAGAGCGGAGGTAGTTGTTAACCTTACGGCAAATGCTCTTGAAGCGACCGTTCGGCTACCCGATACCGTGTGAACAGCCGGGCAAAAGACGCCGTTGTCCACGATAGATTCGGTAGACACCATATCACCGTTACCGCGCAAGCGACCTCGAACTCGTAACCAGATAGAAGGAAGGAAGTATTCTTATGGTTTCCAGACTGAGATATCCTTCCAAACTGGTAGTCAAGGGGCGAGGCCGCCCGCTGGGTACCTTACCCAGTGCCTCGCCTCATGCCGTTGGTCTCTGACGGGCATGTTGGCCTAGCTAGACAGTAGATTTGTTATTGTCTCTAAGTCTTCTACGCTCATCAAACGGCTGGAAGCACGATATCATATCGTTATACAAGCCTCCTGCGGTGAATTCGCCCGTTGTAGTCAATACCGCCACACTGCTTATTGGATTAGATGCTCCAGGTAGTACTGAGAAGACTACTTATAACCTTACTTCTCGTGAAGGTGAAGAGTAACCATGGAATCGCTTTGGCGATTCATGAAATCATGGAATCATAAGTTCTTATAAAAATAGAGTAAAATAATCATCCCTAATTAAAAAAAAAAAAAAATTATGTTATAAGTTAGATTTAATTGTTTATACTAATAAGTTAGATTTAATTGTTTATACTAATGTTACAAAACAGACATAGATAAATTTTACTGCTTGTGTGGTTATGAAGACGAAATCTTATGTACATATTAGGGACACCCATAATTTATCCCTATAAGGAATATTTGTAAGAGCAATAATTATCTAGGAGCTTATATATGTAAATTAGGCCGCAAGGCCGTTCATCATAGGTATTAGTCGGCAGCACACTCCAGTTATTCCAAAATTTAAACGCGCTTAAGGATGAGGGGGTGACCAAGAATTAAAATAAAATAAAATAATTTTGTGATTACTTCAGAATATGCAATGGTCGACTTTGTCAATATACAATATTTTGGCTGCGGAATTGACAACTTGACATTTTGCCGTAGAGATAAAATATTTTAGTGGACGCTAATAAATTTATCAGATATTTTGTTTAGCAAAGAGTCACCGTATTTGTGCCAACATTTTATTAAAAATAGCCTTCTAAATGATATAAATATACGTTTGACAAATCAAACATTGTGATTTTAAAATGACTGCCTAACAAATAAGAAGTGTAATGTGTTCAGGGTTCATCTATGTATGTTCTCCGTTTCTTTATTCTACCATAACGTATAAACGCTTGAAACAATTTAGAATTGTGTGGAATTGATAGAATTATTACGTCATCATGAGTGCCATGGGTTACCTTAACTCTCAAAACATCAAGTAAATATAAAATCGAAGACTATCGCGGTTGTTTGACATTATAAATAGGATAGAAACGAATTTACCGCGTGAAATTTGTAGCACTCGACGTTTCGGTAACGTTGCAACCGCTGTAGTCTACCCTGGACAACGGCGGCTGCAACGTCACCGAAACGTCGGGTGTTACAAATTTCACGCGGTAAATTCGTTTCTATCCTATTTATAAAATCACGGAAATAGTCTTCTAAATGTCTAAATCTCCAAATGTCAATAAATCAACATAGATATAATGTGTGTGTTGTCAAATAAAAGGTCTGATTAAGTACATTTCTTAAATATACACATATCTATATGGATAAATACATAAACAACAAATAATTATATAAAATAGTTCACTTTCTGTAACGGCAGTCGTGTTTTTAATTCTTTTTATTATAATATATTTGCTTGTTTGTAAGAACATTTATAACATCACATTGACAATCCTATCTAAACTTTTCAGAATATATCTAACGCACCTATGTAAATAAATAGGTTGGACATCGCATACTAAGTCTTTTAAATTATTCATAATAATATTACGACCATCGCCTGTCCACCCTTCTCAGTTGGGGTGGTTTTCGCCAAAAATAATATTATATTCTCCAGTGGCATGTTTGTATTTAGTCCCGAGGATCTGGCCGACCCAAACTCGTTGTTGCACGTGATACTATTTGACAATGGTCCAAGGAAAAATATTTTCATTTTCTCTCTTTGCCGTATTTTTTTAAATTTGGGCTAAAGAGGAAAGTATTACATACATATTTTAAATGGCGAATGATTTAACTCAGCGCTTGGGCGGTTGTGGTGTTTTAGAGTTAAGATATCTACAGTAATAATAAGGATAAGGAGTTTGTTTTCTTTTTGTTTAAGCGCGCTAATCTCTGGAATTAGCAGTCGGATTTGAAAAATTCTTTTTGCATTCGATAGACCAATTCTTGGAGACGGTTAAAGGCTATTTAATATCGCGTTACGACCCTTAGGAGCCGAGCAAAAGAAAGCTAAGCATAATCGGAGTAATAGCGGGGAGGGGGGGGGGGGAATAAATACGAATACTGTTTTTACTAAGCCTGGTTACTCATCTAGAGATAAATAAAATTTAAATATAAATGACTAGGACATAGACAATTAAAATAGGCAACCATAAAGTTAAAAAAAAAATCTGCCTTTGGACCGAAGACATGTATTTTCTAACTAGGCAAACACAGTATTTTCCGCGGCTACTATAATGTGTAATAAGGTAAAATAACTTATGAAAAATATTTTTTTTATCAATATTAATATATAGCTTGACAGTATAAGGATTATTGGCAATACACTACATATAATTAACACTAAAGAAACGTTTACACAAGCCAGATACAAGACACGGCCCGGTGGTATAGTGGTTAGGTCGCCTGATCTTACGTTGTAAGGTCCCGGTTTCGATTCCCGGCTGGGTCACCATTTTCCGTTGTGATAAAATTAACGGAATTTCATTTCAACTCTGTCGATCGAATGCAATAACAAGACACACACTTACACACATAGTATGGTTTGGTTGTAAGAAATTGACGTACGACAATAAACCCGCCCATTGTGAACTTTCTCAATAAAAGAGTAGAAACAAACAAATTACATGATAACACTAGAAATACTGCCTACTCTATTTTAAGTCGAAGAGGCAAATTCCTCTTCAAATGCCATAAAGAAGCGCTAAAGATGTCAATGTCACGTAGCAGAATATTCAATAGTTTGAGCCCCGTACCCAAAAGTCCATGTGGTCCATAAAGATGGAAAGTTACAACTTTTTCCAAAAATTTGATTATTTGATTATTTAACTAAGAAATCATACGTACTAAAAACAGGAACTAAAAGAAAAAAAACAAAATAATAATTTTCCATAAAAAATATATTTTAAATTCAACAGAATTCGTTGGTCATTTGCTAAATTTAAAAAAAATATTATGGTACATTTTTAGACACGTTATTTTTTGCTAATAATAATATTCTGATGCCTCAATAACATGAAAAAAACTCATTTATAAATTCATCGTATTCGATAATTTACAGGATGGTGCAGAGCCAACTGACATATTTCAACTAGTCATATTATCCTACTACTATTATAAACGCGAAAGTTTGTAAAAACGTATGTATGGATGTTTGTTACTCTTTCACGCAAAAACTACTGAATGGATTTTGATAAATCTTTAAAATAATATAGCTTACACATCAGAATAACACATAAGCTATAATTTATAAAGATATATAGTTTTCTATTATCATTATCACAATTTTCCATCACCACGCGGGTGAAACAGCGGGGTGCAGCTAGAATTATATACATACAGAAGCGGGGGAAAAAATAAGTAAACGTGTCTATAAATACAAATAGGTATGCCATTTATTTACCACCCATTTTTATTTACCACAAGGTACCATTTTTTGATAACTAAATCGGGCAGATGGCGTCTGTTAGCTAAAATGCGAGATAGCTGGCGCGTCGAACTCTGGCTTCCCCAATGTTTGTGGAACTACAAGGTTCCCGTCTAACACGCTACCAGTTACTTAAATTTCTTCATCCAAGGCAATATGGTTTTGCAAAACGGTCGGTAACCATGCCGACCAATGTTGAACTAGCTTCGATAGGTACGCTGCACTTCCGTGAATTTGGTTTGTAATAACTACGAATACAGGTAAAACGATCTTGCAGTTTCCAACGCTTCATTGCGACTGACATACCGCAGCGGCGCAATTAATAAAATGGCGTTTCCGCCTCTTACTATTCCCCCGCTATCGACACCAAGCTGTCGCGGGGGCGATGACACATTTTCAATGTGTCATTTGGCGCTGCTCCACCCTGTATGAAATAATTTTGAAGTTATGGGACACATTTGTCCTATGGCCCTTTAGGAAGCTAATGGGCCTTGTTAGAGTTGGCCACGAAGACCCATTCGTTCAGGGTCGGTCATACTCACGGGTTAACACCCATCCGGCGGCCTTCACGTAGAAGGAAAAGCCATGGTAGGACGCTGGCCTGCTGGTCAGTCTCTCCTAGGAGTCAACCTTCGGGAGCTCCTGGACGGTTTGTGCACAGTGCGCTATCAGCCAATCGATTGTGCACTTCGACTAACAGCCGGGGGGGGGGGGGGGGGTTGGGAATAGTAATGTTTCCTATAGAGCAGGGGTTGTTGTTAACCTTATGGCAACTGCTCTTGAAGGGACCATTCGGACATCCGATCCCGGGTGAATAAGCCAGGCAAAGGATGTCGTGGTCCGCGATAGATTCGGTTGACACCGAATCATCGATTCATAAGGGAGAGGACCGCGCAAGCGACCTCGATCCTGTAACTAGTCAGGAGGCAGGAGGTATCCTGAAGGTTAATTTCAGACGGAGATATCCTTCCAAACTGGTAATCAGGAAGGGAGGCTGCCCACTGGGTACCTTTCCCGGTGTGTCGCCGTAAGGCGTTGGTCTCTGACGGGCAGGTGGGGTAGCTAGACTGTGGATTTTTTTCGTCCCAAGTCTTCTGCGCTCACATCACGGGAGACAGAACGATCAATATCGTTAAAAATTCCTGAGGTGACGAATTAGCCCGTTGATGTTGACAGCTCTAGTATGGTCCTTAATGGGTTAACTGTGCACTTTGTATGTCTCTAAAATTATTGCATGTCAAGGCCTGCAAAATAAATTTATTTCATATTTTTATATTAAGCCAGCTTATGCCTGCTGCTCTAATCTTTATATTTGACTTTGGAAAAGGTTGTCCCAAGGCGCCATTGTCTGACCTCTCCTTTTCTGCTTATTCACTATCTCCATTTCTGAAATTTTGACATGTAAATACCACCTATATTTCGACGACGTTCAACTTTATGCTAGTTTCGCTCCTATGGACGCTTCCAGTGCTATAACTGCATTAAACTCCGATTTAAATTCGATAGCGGTATGGCCTCGTAACCATGGCCTGCTTCTTAATCCGTCAAAACCCCAAGCAATCGTCATAGGAAGCCGCTCACTCATTGCCAAGTACAAAAATTATCTCCCTCCTATCAATATCGACAATGTCGTTGTCCCTTACAGCAGCACTGTGAAAGACCTGGACCTGCTTATTGATGAACACTATCTTGGCATACTCAAATAAGAGAGGTCAGTCGTAAAGTTGGCCTGAAGGTTAAAGTCGTTGCAAGTCTCCATTCTTTTAAACGGGTTCAGAATCTCCTATCTCTTTGTACTAAACGCCAAATGGCACAATATTTTCTTTTACCGATAATTAACTACGCTTATATAGCCTACCTAGACGCGAATAAAGAACTACTCGTATAATAAGAAAGGTTAGCTAAACATTAGATATATGTAAGTATAATCGTTTAATATTACACTAACGTATTTCTCTGTCTCGTTTGCTATAGTGTAGAATAATAATCTATATATTAGAATAATAATGGTAGTAATAGTAATGGAGTAGAGTAATAATAATATTATTAACAGTAGAATTATAATAATAGTCTATAGTAGAATTGTAGTTATAATCTAGAATAATAGCCTAGAAAAATAATTAACGAGTTGGAATCATCTGTAAGGTTAATTATGTTTTTAGAAATAAATAAATAAATAAATACTCAATAAGCTGGAAAGGATTCAAAACGCGTGTATTCGCTTTGTTTATTCCCTGAAAAAGTTTGATCACATATCGACCTTTCGCAGGCAAATAGAAAGGCTCCTAATTAGACGATGTCGGAATTTTCACATACTCGCCCTACTTTTCCGTGTACTACAGTCAAACATGCCTTCTTATTTGTATAATCTCTTCTTTCCGCTTTCATCCCATGGCCTTCCATTGCGCTCACAGGAAAATCTATTACTGGCTATACCCTAGCATTCATCAACTTTCATGACCAGATCTTTCGCAGTGCAGGCAGTCCGACTCTGGAATTCCATGCCTTTGCCCATAAGGCGACTTGAAAACCTGAGCGGGTTTAAAATATATCTAAATCGACATTTATTCAAGTCGTAAATATCCCCCTCCCCCTTCCCCCTCCCTTCTCCTTTGCTTGTCCTTATATCCTTGACACACGTTATATTTTCTTTATGATGATTATTTGGTAAGTGTATGCATTTATGACTTCCAATAAATTTTAAAATTACTTCTTTTTCAATCAATTTGCCCACATGAACCTTTAGTCACAATAATCCTGGCGGTATGGCCGAAAGATATTGCCACTTGGCAATAGGCCCACTGTGTTGTACTCTTTTGTGTGTGCAATAAAGTTTTCAAATAAACAAACAAACAAACTAAAACCCACGCCCATGGGCTAATCAAGTGTTGCCAACCTTCAATTTTGGACGACGCTATCAAAGTTTTTATTAATTTTAATCGCAAGTTGCAACAAATGATGAGTAGCAGAACACAAGCGATCGGGGTTGACTTTAGTAATGCAAAAGTATAATCATCTTACTCGAAACTAGGTAAATCCTTCACTATTATCGTTAGGTATTAATATCGGGTAATTAATAAATTATCGCATAATTAATTAATTAATGTCTAACGTGCTTGAGCTTACAATACACTAAATGTAAATGTGCGCATTTGAAGAGGATTTGATTGAAGAGGATATTAGATATGTGTTTCTGAATGTAGTTGAATATAAAAAATGTAAGACTCCTGAATCTCTAAAAGAAATAACGTTATGTTAAAATAATTGGAGTGGGTTGGTACATTTCCGGCGCTGTCGACAAAATAATAGTTTTCTATTTGCCTTTTACCTTTTGCTTAAAAGCCTTTTAATCCTTTCGGCTTAAAATAACAGAGAGATGAGATAATAATATCTCAACCGATTCGCTGAAAACAATGGCGCAAAAAATGTAAACCAGGCGAAATACAGAAAGAAAATATTTACCGGCCATAAAGGAGTGAATTTTGCAGACTATTTTATTTGTAAAATAAATTTCTAAGTGATATTTTATTGCTACAGTGGTCTCTCGGAAATCCGGCAGATATCGGACCAGAGTACTGCCGGATTAAAGAAAAAGCCGGATTACTGGAAATCACTAAAATAACGCATTCCATCGGCAGAAGCTATGTTTTTGTATACGTATGTTTGCGTACTACTGTATTATTACTTACCCGCAACCAGACTATTACTTACACGCAACCAGATTATTACTTACACGCAATTGAAGTGTTTGTAAATTGACATTGGGATGTTATTTAAAAAATCGGTATCTGAAAATGATATTTGTCATTTTGCTCAATTTTATCAATATTTCTCTGCGTATATGACCGACAAATAAAACGCTAATGACGTGACACTTTAGAAGCGTATCTAATTATTAATAATTATATAGTTTGATTTTGTAGTAAAAAAAAAGATTTTTGTTGATCATGCGATGTTGATGTTAAGGTGGTGCCCGTCATTAAATCGTTAAAGGTTTATAGTGATCTATTATTACACGACTGCCTAAAAGGAGTGTTATGTGTTCAGGATTCATGTATGTATATTTTCCGTTTCTTTATTCCACCATAACTTCTAAACGATTGAACCGATTAAGAAGTGTGTCATATTGTTAGAATCCTTTTGTCCTCCCGAGTGTCATAGGGTAGGTGTCGCGAACCCTTGCTCTCATATAAGGAGAAAGCAGCTTCATTAAGATAAATCGCCGTGTTACGCGGTGCGTGTTGACAATCTTTGCGAGTTTAGTAGTTTAGGCTTAGCAACGAAGAGAAATATTTAGTATAATAATTTAGCTAAATAAATTATACAAAGTATTTAATTATTACACTCCACAAAATATTACCGATTTTTCAATAAGCGTTGTTCTTGTCGAAATGCCAAAGAATACTCGTCTAAATCTCTAAATGTCAATAAATTAACATAAAAATATAATGTTTAATCAAATGCATGGTCTAATTGAGTACATTCGAGAAATAAACATCTATCTATATGGATAAATACATTAACAATAAATATTTTATAAAAAAACCAATATTAAAATTATTATAAATATTCTCAAGTTTACTTTCTATAACGACAGTCGTGTTTTTTAATCCTTTTAATATATTTACTTGTTTTATCATTCATTTTCTCTCTCCCTATCTTTTTCTTGCTTTCTACCTGTGTGAAGCTTCAGCTACAGCGTCATCTAGTCCGAATAATAAAGAGCTTACCACGGACGTGCCTGTTATGCCGACATAGCTGCCATTGCACACGGAAGCGGAAACTCATGCTTGCGAAAACTACGGAGATTTTCTGGAGCGTGTCGTGTATGCTCTCCGCATCCGGTTGGTTGGACTGCTCATCTGCTCTTTGTCAAATGCTTACCACCTTCGCAGCTTCTGAGAAGTGACGAATGACAGCAAATAATAAATTTTATGTAACGCTTTTAAGTTGCTTTTATGTTTGCTTTGCGTTATGCTTTTATGTTGAGGTATCTATTTGCGATCGAATTAGATTTTTCGACTTTAATAAGAAGGAGAAGAAGAGAAGACAGACCTTCCTCAGAGTCGCAAAAGAAATGAAGAAAATCCGATTTGATTGAAATACCCATTTTTATATTATTGTCTTGATTTGATAGAATTTCCTTATTGTTACTGGTTTTAATTTTAATTTAATATTTGGTTAGATTGAAAGTAATTTCTTTTGTTTTTTAAAGTCATTAATTTATTTTAATTTCATCTTGATACGTTTTTGAAATTATTAATAGTGGACAATAGGTATTTTAATTGAAATAATACTATGTATATAACTATTACAAGTAGCTACCTAGCTACAAGTAGCTTTTTACCTATATGTTAAAAACATGTGAAAAAAATGTTTGATAATATCATAGATTTTGAAATGATTTAAAAAAAACGTGCGCTCAGAAAAACTGAAATGTTAAAGAAAATAATCTACCCTGGTACCTGCATTATCCAAGTAGTTTTTGTATAGCTTTTGTGCTACTTTCATTCAAAATAGAGTATAATTGTTAAATTCTAAACTTTTGTAAATTCTAAACCTGACCAACGTTTTTAGAATAATACAAAGTCTCTCTCTCTCTCTCTCTCTCTCTCTCTCTCTCTCTCTCTCTCTCTCTTTCAAGAGCTTAAACCTTAAATTCATGCCTAAAAAAACCTTAAATTCATGACCTGAATAGAATAAAAGAAAATATCAAAATTTTTGTTTTATAGAAAACATTACAAAATATTATTATAGAGAAATCGGGAAAGCTACAGATTGGATTCTGGAGGTTGATTCGGTCTCTAAGCAGTATAAATTCCCTGAAAGTCTCGGATGCACAGCCGTCCAGATATAACTCTTTACTCTCTATCTCGGAAGGTGGCTCTTATTGTAGAATAGAAATAGAATAGAACTGTTCCATGGGAATCAAATATCCCAAAAGACCACGAGTACAAATTAAATAAATACCATGATCTTGCAAATGCCGTAACCCGGAACGGCTTCACTGTTCACCTTCACGCGGTGGAAGTTGGCGCTCGTGGCCTGCCAGCTAAATCTCTATTTCACCTCTTTAAAGATCTTGGCCTTTCCAGAAAAATAATCAACTCTTTCTTAGAAAAATTATCTAAAACTGCGATTTGCGCATCTCAAATTCTATGGCTTCGAAGGGGGAGTGAATGGGTGGTAAGGTGAACGCTCACATGTGGTAAGACAGCTGTCCTAAACCTACCACAGCCGGTTCGTAAGTCCGGAATCCACTGCTCACCCCCCAGAAGTGTAAAAAAAATAGTATTATGATGGGCCCGACTCCGGTTGGTGAATTCCATGGCAGCTCCGTTTGTATTTATTGTAAACCCCCTGATCATCAGGATGACAACAACGAAAGAGTTGTGACAGCCGGGGAGACGGTGGACGGCGTGAAAGAACGCATCGGGTCGATGACCTTGCAAGCCAGACCTGATTATATATAAAGCAAAAAAGAAAAAAAAGGAAATATGCCCCCAAGCGGCCTATCAGGGGGGGAGAATTCCCGCTACCCCAGTTGAAACCCCAAACAACGACACGGCTAAAACGACACCGGACCTTGCTTGCCCTATCTGCGGGAAACAATATAAACGATTAGCATGGTTAAACAAACACATTGCTGGGCACGATGATAGCGACGCTGCACGTCAGTGTCTTAAACCGTCGCAAGGAGTCACGGACAGAGTTGAACCTCACATGTCCCTTGACTCCACATCTGCCCGCAGTTTGTCACCCGACCGGTCTCCTCTACCCGCGCAAATCGTATCCTTCCCTCCTCTAAAATTCCCTTCACTTGCGAAAGAGGACTGGGAATTTTATAATAATAATTTAACTTCAATTCTTGACCACTCTGTGAACCGTAATGCCCCTGCCAGCGTCCAGCTGTCGTCCTTCCAGGTGGCGGTCCATGAATACTTCTCGGGTGTTTACCCAAAATCTACCCATGTCGACCCGGTTCACAGAGAAAACGCATTTAAGGCAAAGCTCCGTAGGCAAAAGCGGCTACTTCGTCGCCAGTTACGTGAAGCCAAGAAAGCCGGGGATAAAGCCCTCTGCCACAACTTCTCGCGCGCGTACCGCTCTATACTAAAACTCATACAGAGCGTAGCAACGCAAAACGACAAGCGCAAGGCAGCATTTCTCAAATCCAAAGAGGAAGCCCGGTTCGACAAAAACCGTTTTATCTACAGCAAAACGGTTTTGTCTGCCGCCAAGGGAAAAATCCAAATCCCGGAAGAAATGGCCACGGAATACTTTTCGACCACGTATGAGGACCCAATGCGGCTCCATAATTACAGCCCTCCGCCGGGCATTACACCTCCGCCCCTGCTTACGGTAGCTTTTGCTTCTCAACCTCCATCTCTAGATGAAATTCTTAATCAAGTAAAGAGGAAGCCGTCGGGCTCTACTCCGGGTCCCGATGGTATTCCCTATTTAGTATACAAAAAATGCCCCTGCCTTCTGCAATATTTAGGATCCATCTTCCGAAATATATGGAATAGCGGTGTAGTCCCACAGAATTTTGGCCGAGCGACAGTCATCTTAATTCCGAAGGTCCCAGTTTGCACCGGACCAAAGGACGCTCGGCCCATTGCTCTCACAGACACTGTGGCCAAAATCTTTTTTAGCATAGTCCACACGAGGATGAGCGAATTCATGCACCGGAATGAGTACCTTGGAGTATCAGTTTAAAAAGGCTTCATGCGTGGCGTCTCGGGCTGCCTCGAGCACAATTCTCTCCTGGCTGCTGCCATCAAGGATGCGAGACAGCACGAACGCCAAATCAATGTATGCTGGCTCGACCTAGAGAATGCCTTTGGGTCAGTCCGACACAGTCTCCTCCACTTTGCACTCCGCTGGTACAACTTCCCACCAGTCGTGCGTGACATTGTAGCCTCCTACTACAACTGTCTGACTTTCCATGTTAAAACGCAAGAATGGACTACCCGCTCTATACCATATTCAATTGGACTATTTCAGGGCTGTTGCCTCTCCCCGACGATTTTTAATATACTGCTGGAAAGCCTGAACCAATTTGACAGGAAGTGGGGCTACCGTTTTAAAACAGACGGCCAATACACCTCGTCGTGCCTCGCTTTTGCCGACGACCTAACTTTCATCACCAGAAGCCCAAAGCAGCTTTCCCTGCTATTACAGAAAGTGGAGCTTTTCTGCGACTGGTCAGGCTGTATAGAAGTGAAGCCCTCCAAATGTTTTTGCCTTAGACTCGCCCGCATGGGCACAAAATTTACATCCTATGACCCCAAATTGGTCTATAAGGGCTCTAATATCTCCCTTATAGACCCAAACAATCATTTCAAATTCCTCGGCAGAAAAATCACCCATCAGGGAAAAGACGTCTCGGGCGATCATGTTATAGAGCATTTCAAAAGTTGCCTGGCGAAAATAGATGCCTTGCTAATTTCTGGCCCTCGTAAGGCCTGGATCTATGACAATTATCTAACGTCACATTTGTCATGGCCCTTTCTTATTTACGATTTTACCAAAACCCAACTGTCCCGTCTAGATGCGCTGGTGACAGCTAGTTTAAAATCCTGGCTGTCCTTAGCCAAACCAGCTGACCCCTCGACTCTCTTCAGGTCCAAACAAAATTTTGGGCTAGCGCTTAAACTGCCCTCTCTGCTCTACGCCAACTCCAGAATAACCAAAAATTCGATTCTCTGCAATTCCAAAGATCCGGCAATATCGAAGCACGTAATAAGTGGCCGTAGTGATTCAAATGATCTACAAGCCCGCGTAGACTTCCACAAAAAGTTCCTTACTGGAATCAGCCAGAATGGCACTGGTCTGGGGTATGGCAGTACAACCACGAGCGACGTGGACTTGAAGAAGTCTCTTTTGCGGGGAGATTACGACAGCAAGAGTATGGCTCATGCTATTGGCCTTCAATGCCAGAATGATTGGACAACAATTGGGGACTTTTGCATTCCGCCTCCAATGCACTGGAAGGTAATGCTCTATGACTGGACGCCAGAGATGCTGAAATTTTATTTGAATGCCTTTCAGCATACACTTCCAGACCCCAGTAACCTCGCTCGTTGGAGCTTTGCCGAGGATAGTTCTTGTCCCCTCTGTAGCAATACCCCTTGCACAGCTAGACACATTCTAGCTGGCTGCAAGGTGGCCTTAGATCAAGGACGGTACACTTACCGCCATGACAAAGTTCTCGCTGTTATTCGCGAGGTAATTAGTCTCTCAGTGGCTCGTGCCAACAAGGGTTTGACAGTATCCTCCAAACCCCCAATACAGTTTGTGCGGGATGGCTCTAAAGGCAAAAAACATTTAACTACAAAACCTTTCTCAATAATCGAGAAAGCTACAGATTGGATTCTGGAGGTTGATTCGGTCTCTAAGCAGTATAAATTCCCTGAAAGTCTCGGATGCACAGCCCTCCGTCCAGATATAACTCTTTACTCTCTATCTCGGAAGGTGGCTCTTATCGTAGAATTAACTGTTCCATGGGAATCAAATATCCCAAAAGACCACGAGTACAAATTAAATAAATACCATGATCTCGCAAATGCCGTAACCCGGAACGGCTTCACTGTTCACCTTCACGCGGTGGAAGTTGGCGCTCGTGGCCTGCCAGCTAAATCTCTATTTCACCTCTTTAAAGATCTTGGCCTTTCCAGAAAAATAATCAACTCTTTCTTAGAAAAATTATCTAAAACTGCGATTTGCGCATCTCAAATTCTATGGCTTCGAAGGGGGAGTGAATGGGTGGTAAGGTGAACGCTCACATGTGGTAAGACAGCTGTCCTAAACCTACCACAGCCGGTTCGTAAGTCCGGAATCCACTGCTCACCCCCCAGAAGTGTAAAAAAAATAGTATTATGATGGGCCCGACTCCGGTTGGTGAATTCCATGGCAGCTCCGTTTGTATTTATTGTAAACCCCCTGATCATCAGGATGACAACAACGAAAGAGTTGTGACAGCCGGGGAGACGGTGGACGGCGTGAAAGAACGCATCGGGTCGATGACCTTGCAAGCCAGACCTGATTATATATAAAGCAAAAAAGAAAAAAAAGGAAATATGCCCCCAAGCGGCCTATCAGGGGGGGAGAATTCCCGCTACCCCAGTTGAAACCCCAAACAACGACACGGCTAAAACGACACCGGACCTTGCTTGCCCTATCTGCGGGAAACAATATAAACGATTAGCATGGTTAAACAAACACATTGCTGGGCACGATGATAGCGACGCTGCACGTCAGTGTCTTAAACCGTCGCAAGGAGTCACGGACAGAGTTGAACCTCACATGTCCCTTGACTCCACATCTGCCCGCAGTTTGTCACCCGACCGGTCTCCTCTACCCGCGCAAATCGTATCCTTCCCTCCTCTAAAATTCCCTTCACTTGCGAAAGAGGACTGGGAATTTTATAATAATAATTTAACTTCAATTCTTGACCACTCTGTGAACCGTAATGCCCCTGCCAGCGTCCAGCTGTCGTCCTTCCAGGTGGCGGTCCATGAATACTTCTCGGGTGTTTACCCAAAATCTACCCATGTCGACCCGGTTCACAGAGAAAACGCATTTAAGGCAAAGCTCCGTAGGCAAAAGCGGCTACTTCGTCGCCAGTTACGTGAAGCCAAGAAAGCCGGGGATAAAGCCCTCTGCCACAACTTCTCGCGCGCGTACCGCTCTATACTAAAACTCATACAGAGCGTAGCAACGCAAAACGACAAGCGCAAGGCAGCATTTCTCAAATCCAAAGAGGAAGCCCGGTTCGACAAAAACCGTTTTATCTACAGCAAAACGGTTTTGTCTGCCGCCAAGGGAAAAATCCAAATCCCGGAAGAAATGGCCACGGAATACTTTTCGACCACGTATGAGGACCCAATGCGGCTCCATAATTACAGCCCTCCGCCGGGCATTACACCTCCGCCCCTGCTTACGGTAGCTTTTGCTTCTCAACCTCCATCTCTAGATGAAATTCTTAATCAAGTAAAGAGGAAGCCGTCGGGCTCTACTCCGGGTCCCGATGGTATTCCCTATTTAGTATACAAAAAATGCCCCTGCCTTCTGCAATATTTAGGATCCATCTTCCGAAATATATGGAATAGCGGTGTAGTCCCACAGAATTTTGGCCGAGCGACAGTCATCTTAATTCCGAAGGTCCCAGTTTGCACCGGACCAAAGGACGCTCGGCCCATTGCTCTCACAGACACTGTGGCCAAAATCTTTTTTAGCATAGTCCACACGAGGATGAGCGAATTCATGCACCGGAATGAGTACCTTGGAGTATCAGTTTAAAAAGGCTTCATGCGTGGCGTCTCGGGCTGCCTCGAGCACAATTCTCTCCTGGCTGCTGCCATCAAGGATGCGAGACAGCACGAACGCCAAATCAATGTATGCTGGCTCGACCTAGAGAATGCCTTTGGGTCAGTCCGACACAGTCTCCTCCACTTTGCACTCCGCTGGTACAACTTCCCACCAGTCGTGCGTGACATTGTAGCCTCCTACTACAACTGTCTGACTTTCCATGTTAAAACGCAAGAATGGACTACCCGCTCTATACCATATTCAATTGGACTATTTCAGGGCTGTTGCCTCTCCCCGACGATTTTTAATATACTGCTGGAAAGCCTGAACCAATTTGACAGGAAGTGGGGCTACCGTTTTAAAACAGACGGCCAATACACCTCGTCGTGCCTCGCTTTTGCCGACGACCTAACTTTCATCACCAGAAGCCCAAAGCAGCTTTCCCTGCTATTACAGAAAGTGGAGCTTTTCTGCGACTGGTCAGGCTGTATAGAAGTGAAGCCCTCCAAATGTTTTTGCCTTAGACTCGCCCGCATGGGCACAAAATTTACATCCTATGACCCCAAATTGGTCTATAAGGGCTCTAATATCTCCCTTATAGACCCAAACAATCATTTCAAATTCCTCGGCAGAAAAATCACCCATCAGGGAAAAGACGTCTCGGGCGATCATGTTATAGAGCATTTCAAAAGTTGCCTGGCGAAAATAGATGCCTTGCTAATTTCTGGCCCTCGTAAGGCCTGGATCTATGACAATTATCTAACGTCACATTTGTCATGGCCCTTTCTTATTTACGATTTTACCAAAACCCAACTGTCCCGTCTAGATGCGCTGGTGACAGCTAGTTTAAAATCCTGGCTGTCCTTAGCCAAACCAGCTGACCCCTCGACTCTCTTCAGGTCCAAACAAAATTTTGGGCTAGCGCTAAAACTGCCCTCTCTGCTCTACGCCAACTCCAGAATAACCAAAAATTCGATTCTGTGCTATTCCAAAGATCCAGCAATATCGAAGCATGTAATAAGTGGCCGTAGTGATTCAAATGATCTACAAGCCCGCGTAGACTTTCACAAAAAGCTCCTTACTGGAATCAGCCAGAATGGCACTGGTCTGGGGTATGGCAGTACAACCACGAGCGACGTGGACTTGAAGAAGTCTCTTTTGCGGGGAGATTACGACAGCAAGAGTATGGCTCATGCTATTGGCCTTCAATGCCAGAATGATTGGACAACAATTGGGGACTTTTGCATTCCGCCTCTAATGCACTGGAAGGTAATGCTCTATGACTGGACGCCAGAGATGCTGAAATTTTATTTGAATGCCTTTCAGCATACACTTCCAGACCCCAGTAACCTCGCTCGTTGGAGCTTTGCCGAGGATAGTTCTTGTCCCCTCTGTAGCAATACCCCTTGCACAGCTAGACACATTCTAGCTGGCTGCAAGGTGGCCTTAGATCAAGGACGGTACACTTACCGCCATGACAAAGTTCTCGCTGTTATTTGCGAGGTAATTAGTCTCTCAGTGGCTCGAGCCAACAAGGGTTTGACAGTATCCTCCAAACCCCCAATACAGTTTGTGCGGGATGGCTCTAAAGGCAAAAAACATTTAACTACAAAACCTTTCTCAATAATCGAGAAAGCTACAGATTGGATTCTGGAGGTTGATTCGGTCTCTAAGCAGTATAAATTCCCTCAAAGTCTCGGATGCACAGCCCTCCATCCAGATATAACTCTTTACTCTCTATCTCGGAAGGTGGCTCTTATTGTAGAATTAACTGTTCCATGGGAATCAAATATCCCAAAAGACCACGAGTACAAATTAAATAAATACCATGATCTTGCAAATGCCGTAACCCGGAACGGCTTCACTGTTCACCTTCACGCGGTGGAAGTTGGCGCTCGTGGCCTGCCAGCTAAATCTCTATTTCACCTCTTTAAAGATCTTGGCCTTTCCAGAAAAATAATCAACTCTTTCTTAGAAAAATTATCGAAAACTGCGATTTGCGCATCTCAAATTCTATGGCTTCGAAGGGGGAGTGAATGGGTGGTAAGGTGAACGCTCACATGTGGCAAGACAGCTGTCCTAAACCTACCACAGCCGGTTCGTAAGTCCGGAATCCACTGCTCACCCCCCAGAAGTGTAAAAAAAATAGTATTATGATGGGCCCGACTCCGGTTGGTGAATTCCATGGCAGCTCCGTTTGTATTTATTATTATTTATAAAATAATATTTAAGAGCCTTCGCTATTTACCCAGTATTGTAAATGCAAAATTGAAATATTAAATATCAGAACGAATATTACCAAATAGAATGAAATATTAAATATCAGAACGAATATTACCAAATAGAGAGATACGACATTTTTATTAAGCGACAAGACACATTTCTTCAATAAAAATAGCAATATTGTAGTGAACAGGAAGCTCCTCCTACTACATGAAAGGTTTCGCTATCGGGAAGGCAATACAAACGTGAAATATTTCCCAGCCAAATTGGATCTGCTCTTTCTATTGAATGAAGGAAAAAACGGTTGACGTTAGTTTTTCCCGTGTCATATCGTATTGCTCTTTGGCGAGACGCGGGCAGAATCTAAAAGTAAGCAACGTGCTCTTGAAAAGTGTACCTTTAGGGCGGTCGCAGATATCGGGAATTATCACCCTTTCGATGGGGGACTTGTTCAGTGCTGAAGTTCACGAGAGTAGGAGGAATTGGTCTCAAAACTGTCAAAATAAAAAAAAATTAAGCTAAGGGGCCCTTGTGGAGTTTGCCACGAAGACCCATTCTGTTCAGGGTTGGTCACACTCACGGGTCAACACCCATCCGAGGGCATCCACGCATGAAGTGCGAGCCTGGGTAAGGCTCTGGCCTTAGGGTTAGTTTCCCCTAGGAATCAACCTTCTGGCGCTCCTGGACGGTCTGCGCACCGTGCGGCATAAGCCAATCGAGTGCACACTCTGACTAACAGTCGGGGGAGTCTGGAAGCAGTACTGTTTCCTATAGAGCGGGGGTGGTTGCGGACCTTACGGCGACTGCTCTTGAAACGACCATCGGCTACCCGATCCTGGGTGAACAGCCGGGCAAAGGATGCCGTGGTCCGCGATAGATTCGGTATAAACCGTTTCACCGCTTCGTAAAGGAGAGGACCGCCGCAAGCGACCTCGAACTCGTAACCAATCGAGAGACTGGAGTAATCTGGTCGCAATTGGAAGTAAGGGCGTGAGTGTAAGCCCGCTGGGTAAGACTCCTGGCTATCTCGCGGTTAAGGCGTTGGCCTCTTACAGGTATGTGGCGGAGCTTGACGGTGGACTGTTTTGTCAAAGTCTTCTGCGCTCACTCCAGGGAGATAGAACGACTAATCGTTAAAACTTCCTGAGGTGACGGGTTCGCTGGTTGTAGTTGACAACTCTAGTTGTAAGTTTTGTAGATTGGAAGAGGGGCATAACGTGGTTCTATTTTTACACGACTGCCTAACAAGTAGTAGTAGTAGTAGTAGTAGATGGAGTGGGGGGCTTGTTTCCAGCCCTTGATGTCACCTAGATCTGTAAGGTCTTTTGTAACTACCCACTGTGTGGTTAGGTCAATTGTCAGCTAGTAGCCCGGTACTTCTTACCAGACTAAGCAGGTCACTGACCTTCAAGTTGGGCAGATCGCTGGGTTCGAGAAAGGCTCGTCCCAGTAAACTGTGTCTTTTGGCGGCGAGCCCTGGACAGCGGCCAACAATGTGTATGCTGTCTTCAGGTTCCTCGCCACATATTCGGCAATCCTTGCTCTCAGTCAAGCCAAGGTTGAATAGATGAGCTCTAAGGGTCGTGTGTCCGGTGAGGAGACCGATAGTGGTTCTAAGGTTCTTCTTGCTCATGTCAAGTAGGGCCTTGGTTTTCTTCTGTAGTGGTTGCTCCATCATGGCTTTTGCCTGGCGACATCCCTGACTCTGTTTCCAGGAAGCCCGATGTACCTGCTCCAAGCAGTCCCTGATGATTTTCTTACCTGTAGCGAAGGGGACCCCTACAGCTGGCTCCACTGGGCAATCCAGTGTGCCCAGTTTTGCCAGTCTATCGGCCTCTTCGTTTCCGGGTATGCCTTGGTGACCCGGTATCCACATTAGGGTGATTTTGTTGGATTTTCCCAATTTGTTGAGCTCCTGCATGCAGTCCCAGACCACAGAAGATTCTGTGGTGGCTTTAGCCAGAGCGTCCAGTGCTGCTCTGCTGTCAGAGCAGATGAGGATTTGTCTGTTTTTTACCTCAAGTCGACTTTGTAGTTTTATGCATTCCAATATGGCAAGTACCTCGGCTTGGAAAACCGTAGCGTATTGTCCAAGGGGGATGCTGATTCTGTGGTTGGTTTTGGGTCCGTACACGCCTGCCCCAAAACGTCCATTTGTTCCTGAGCCGTCGGTGAACCAGGCGTCTGCGTTGTGGCTTTGAAGCCACTGCGGATTTTTCCATTCTTCCCTGGTGGGGATTAGGATTTTATAGGATTTCTCTACCGAATTTTTTTTCCGTAGTCGATCCTGGGTCAGAGTGAATGGGCTTTTGTGGAGGAGGTTTAGCTCAGGATGATTGTGCCCTCCACGCTTCCACTCGCCCAAACACTTCAGTCTGTATGCTGTAAGTCTGGCGGAGTGGATGATGAGCTTGTCCAGAGGCGGGCAGCAGAGTGCCACCTCTAATCCCGCTGTTGGGGTGGTCTTCATGACGCCAGTTGCAGCCCTCAGGTAGTTACCTTGAAGGCTTTTAAGCATTTTTACTGTCTCAAGCTTTTTCACCCTGGACCACCAGACTATTGCAGCATAGGTTAGTCTAGGCAGCAGTACTGCCCTGTAGAGCCATAAGGCGACCCTGGGTTTGAACCCCCAGATTTTTCCCATGACTCTTTTGCACGTCCACAACGAGGCATAGAAGGTTGTTCTCTTGCGCTCGAGGTGGTGCTTCCAATTGAGCTTTGGGTCTAGATAGACTCCAAGGTATTTAACTACTGTAGCGTATTCTATCTCCTTATCCCAGAGCTTGAGACACTCAACGGGTTCGGGTTTGTATTTTCTGGTGAAAATCATGGCCTTAGTCTTGCTTGGATTAGCGGATAGACCTCTGGCCTGGCACCAGTCTTGGGTGGTCTTAAGTGCTTTGTCCATGAGCTCCTTAAGTATTGATAGGAAGTTTCCTCTGACTACTATGGCCACGTCATCAGCGTAGCCGTAGACAGAGAGGCCTAGGTTTTGTAGATCTATTAGGAGTTCGTCTACAACGATGCTCCACAAGAGGGGGGAGATGACTCCACCCTGTGGACAGCCCTTAGCAGGGATTCCCGTGATGGAGGTGTCGCCTTGATAGACGGTCAGATTCCTATTTGATAGCATACTCAATGTCCAGTCAATAATAGTCTCTGGTATTCCTCGTCTGTCTAACAAAAAAGGAGTATAATGTGTTCAGGGTTCGAAGGATTTATGATTAAAGTTTGTATTGTATTAGGTTCGACTTACTCAGCTTTTAGCAATTAATGGAGTATTTCGATAAAATATAGATAATTATACATTTTTTCAAAAGGTTGTATGTCGAAAACAATATAGTTTTGAAAAGAAATATTGTTTTAATCGTAAATCTAAATTTTTATAGTCATTTTGGGGACAGACTGTAGTCAGTTTTGATATATGTTATTGAAAAATATTGAAATTCTTTAGAGATGTACTGAAGATGATGTATTAAAGCCATTAGAGATGGTCGCCACACACTCATCTGGATATGCTCAGATTGATGGTTCTTGCCAGTTGCCAAGGTGTATAATTTCTGTGTCTAGATTAAAAGATTTACTCATATAAAATATTATCGTCTAGGTTAAAAGAGACACTCATATATTCCACAATAAATGAGTTCCTCCGTGTACTTGGATCCCTTTAGTAAGAAACAAAACAAAAACCAATATTTTAGTGGTTATATAATTTGGGATTGATTTCTATTGGTGCATTTCGAATATATTTGATTATTAAATACCAAATAATATTAAAAACTCATATATTTCAAAAATATGACTTAGTACTTTAACATTGAGCAATTTAATTAGCATTTAGGTGTTGAAAAGGATTCCTTGAAAATTATAAAATCGAAGACTATCGCGGTTGTTTGACATTATAAATAGGATAGAAAACGAATTTACCGCGTGAAATTTGTAGGACCCGACGTTTCTTGAAAATTAGCCTGCGTGTGATGATTTCAAGCGACAAATTCATTTTAAACGTGAGCCACAAAGCAGCTGGAAATGTCGGGAGAAGTTTCAAGCAGGGAGAATCTCATTCAATGAGATGAAACATTTTATGTAAAATTAATTATATTTAATAAAGTGAGCTATGAGGCGTAATTAGATTCTTACCTACAGACGGTGAGACAAGTGAGACAAAGGCGGTCTTAAAGATGTTAATCATTGAGTGCACAAAGCGGCATGAGACGGGAGAATTCGAAAATCGTCCAGGGCCAATTTTAATAATATACTATGAGGATTTTTAACTGCAGATTTATATACTTAGGTACACTAAACTTCATACGCTCGATCTGTAACATAAATACTTCAATGTCCGATTTCGGTATTTGAGAAGTTTGGCATTTTAGCTCATGCACGAAATATCGATGATCTTCTCAACGGACAATTCCATTAAGTCAGTGAGTTCTGTAGCTTCTATGTATATTGTCTTTTTTAAATATGCAGATTCCTTCTCTGATATGGCTGGGATGGCAGATGTGACTTCCTATTTTTTGATTATTGACGTGTAATATTTACTAATATTATAAAGAATTAATGTTTGTAGGTTTGTATGTAGGCGGTAATCTCCGAAACTACTCATCCGATTTCTATCACTAATGGAAAGCTCCATTGTCGAGGAGTGCCATAGATTCTATTTCATTGCGATAAATATTGATTTTCAACACGAAATCACGTTATTTGAAAATCGTCGGAGAAAAATGAGCTGCTTTTATGTCCCAAAAAATAAGAAAAATAGGTAGACAATGTTTGTTGAAGACATTAGCAAAAAAATAGAATACTAAAATAAATAAATTCATTATAAGAGGTGTTAAATAAAGATAAAAATAGCCATTTACTGTATTTTTTAGGTGTTATAGAGATGTCATGAAATTAGTAGCGCGTGCAAGCACCTCGAAAAATCTAGCGGGCGGCGGCAGCTGCTGGACCAGCAAGGTCAGCGCTCAGGGGAAGGCAGCGTGGGTGGCAAGGAACAAGACGCGTACGTCTACGACATAGGTAGCGTGCATCTGAGGGGGGGAGGGGGTTGCAATATATATCTAAAGATAGCGTCTCAAAATACAAATAAACGTCACCCTACTAAATTAACAAATCGATTCGAAACTTTAGGCGAAGCGAAGCCGCGGACAACAGCTAGTAGGCTTATATTTTTCTAAAGTTTGGTTAAACATATGACGTCAGTATCGTATTTATTCAGGATAACTTACAGTATTAGGATTTTATTTTCCAGTCAATGCAACTTATATAAGGTGCTCGTTTTAAAATAGTCGGTTTCTTTTTTTTCAGACATCCCTACGATAGGGCTGGGGGCTGGTATATTTTTTCTGTTTTGAGCCTTTTGTCTCGAGAAATCCGTCAAAATTGTCATTTATTATATATATATATATATATATATATATATATATATATATATATATATATATATATATATATATATATATATATATATATATATATATATATATATATATATATATATATATATATATATATATATATATATATATATATATACTTATATTTGATAAGGTTTGTAAAGAAACCCGTTTATAGGATGATGTTTTTATTTAAAATAAAATTAGTAAAAGCTACTTAAAAAGTAGCGAAGGAAATCCCGGCTTGTATTGGGAAATGCTTATGTTTGAATGAGATATACTTACGGATGTGCACGACTTTCGACGGTGCAATGTAAGTTTAAAGGTCCTTTTGCAGTCGACTAACGATCACTATTCATCCATATATCTCATAAATAGGGCTTATCCTTATGCAACACAAAATGCCTTCAATTGAGACGAATTAAGCGGAAAAATAAAAAATTAAACTGTTGATCACTTCGGCAAAGCCGTTTTCTAAATGAAAGTGACATTATATATATATATATATATATATATATATATATATATATATATATATATATATATATAAATATATATATATATATATATATATATATATATATATATATATATATATATATATATATATATATATATATATATATATATATATATATATATATATATATATATATATATATATATATATATATATATATATATATATATATATATATATATATATATATATATATATATATATATATATATATATATATATATATATATATATATATATATATATATATATATATATATATATATATATATAGTGCATAATTTCCCTGTATTAATTATGACGTTCCAGTCGACGTGTAGTCTATTTCTTCCAAAAAATCTGTTGTCCATATACAACTTGCGTGTTTGTATTCCGTCGTTATGTAGTGCATTGCCTTATTGATATCATGTATTTCGTATTTACGGTTATTGTTATCTGCAGAATATGATAGTCTGTATGGCATCGATATTATAATTGTGTTGGTTTGTGATTAGATTCGAGAAAACGCCTGAGATTGATTTCAATGGCGGTTTTGATATCATGAAGAGTTTCCGGGCGGTTCAGTTATTTGTAGTGCAATCCTCCTAGAATAATAACGAAATCTTCTTTTCATAATAAAGATGTTATTTTTAAGGAAGTATTTCCAAGCATAACATACGGCATGTCAGAATTTACATGACCTATCGCACTATATTTACTTTTCATTCGTGTCTGAAATAATGCGAATATTCGCATTAAATGTTATGAACCATATATTGCTGAAAGCCATGAAAACAGAATAAAATGTCTCGACTGTAAAAGATGTGCCAGGGGGCTTATGGGCCCTGATGCAGTTCGGCCACTAAGACCTGTGTTTAAGGTCGGTCAAACACACAGGTTTGACCGACCTGACCCATCCGCCTGCCTCTAAGCAGAAGTGCGAGCCCGGGTAGGGCGGTTTGCTCACCGTACGTCGCCAGCTAATCGCTTGTGCATTCCGACTGATAAGCCGGTGGAGTTTGGAAACAATATTGTTTTCTATAGAGCAGGGGTAGTTGTTAACCTTACGGCAACTGCTCTTGAAACGACCATTCGGCTACCTGCTTTTGGGTAAAGAGCCGGGCAATGGATGCAGTGGTCAGCGATAAATTCGGTAGACACCGTATCACCGCTACGTAAGGGAAAGGACCGCGCAAGCGATCTCAAACCTGTAACCAGTCGGGAGTAATCTGGTTGTAACTGGAAGTAAGGGCGCGAGTGTCGCCCCGCTGGCTAATTAACCTGGTTACCTCGCGGTAAGGCGTTGGTCTCTTACGGGCGAGTGGCGTAACTAGACAGTGGACTGTTTTTGCCCCAAGTCTTCTACGCTATCCTTACGGGAGATAGAAAGATCTAATATTGTTAAAACTTCCTGAGGGGCCGGGTTCGCCGGTTGTAGTTGACAGCTCTAGTTAGAAAAAATATCAGCCAAAACCTTTATTATTATGGTAAGAATTCTGGGTCAGATTATTATTAACATTGAAATTTAATTTCATACTTACTATCAATTCCTCTACTTACTTATTGCTACTAATTTTAATTCTTATTGCCTGTTGCATTTCACAACACTATTGTTACATTCGGCACCTATTGAGTCTAAAATTGTAACAGCGAGACTAATACTTTTTAATGTTATATTTCATGTTTACCTACATTAAATGTATTTTACATATGACATTGGACCACCTATTAAAAACACACCAATAGAAGTATATATTTTTTTAATATATCTGACGTAATTCGTGAAAAAATTGTAGTAGAAAAAATGTTTTTTGTTACACTATACTCGTATATTTGTATCCCCAACCTAGTAATTGAAATAGTCTACAAATTTCATATTTGCATAGTCAAATAGATAATCGATTACGTACATACCTACATTAGAAATACAAATAGTCAATATGCATAGAAATTATATCACTCCGTTCTTAAAGATTGATTCATTTTGATTGTTCCATTCTTATAAAATCGAAGACTATCGCGGTTGTTTGACATTATAAATAGGATAGAAATGAATTTACAGCGTGGAATTTGTAGCACCCTTGTTCCATTCTTTTTCAACGAGATACATTTTGAGTTTATATCCAACTTGAGCATTTTTTTTATCGACAAATTTTTATTGACATATTCCGGCGTAGTTTGAATTTTAACTAGTTCTAGGTTTGAACTTGGAAGCATCAGACTATTTGTCTAAAAAAAGCTGAAATTACATCAGTTTTTAAGAGCGGTTTAGCAAGTGATGTCAACTGTTATCGGCTAATCAGCATATTGAATACATTGTCGAAAATTCAGGAAACGGCGGGCAAATCGAGGTTGATGTCTTTCCTAAATTAACATAACCTATTATCTCCTACGCAATACATATTTCGTCCTGACAGGTCTACTTAGGATGCTATTGCTTTTCTATCCGATAAAATAGTAAAGAGTCTGGATGATGGAGACAAGTGCCTTGTAGTATTCCTGGACCTTTGCAAGGCTTTCGACACAGTATCGCTCAAAATCTTATTAAGTAAATTAGAAAAAAATGGCATTCGTGGGAAAGCATTGCAATGGTTCACCGACTACTTGTCCAATAAAGCACACATAACTCAACCATAAACCAGGGTGCAGGATGTTCGAAGATCGGTATGCAACAATCGATATATTCTCTGAATCGATCAATGAATTCAAAAACTTGTTGGTGAGGGGGATATTTAAGCCCTCAAAAGCCAGCCTTCGTGCGCAAAAACTTGCGCCGCAACTTTTTAGTTGATTTTTTAACTAAATACTAACAATATAGTTTTTTTCATGAATTCCCTCTTGTTACCAAGTAATTATTTTTGTTAGTCGTGTATATTACATATTTATGTAGGTAATATATATGGGGGGCGGCCGAAGCGGTTACGCGCGGATCTGTCAAACGACGCCTATAGGAACGCCAACAGTGCCTATAGGCACTGTTGGCTTTCGACGAATTAATGTAGATGTATCTTAGCATATTTTTTATTCTATATAATTGTATTTAAAATCATATGTACGTAGTGTATATCTTTACCATATTATGAATGTACTAGCTGCGCCCAGCGGTTTCACCCGCGTGGTGATGGAAAATTGTGATAATACTACTAATAGAAACATATTTAATTATGCATTATATACGTGTAACTCCAACGGTTTTTGCGGCGCACGCCAGAATAGCTCGCAGATGGCAGATTTTTTTCCTACTTACTTGACACTTATCGTTATATTTTGGATAATTCACACTATATCATCATAAATTACAGCCTATGTGTTATTCTGACGTGTAAGCTATATTATTGTAAAGTTTAATCAAAATCCATTCAGTAGTTTTTGCGTGAAAGAGTAACAAACATACATATAAACATATAATACATACATTCTTACAAACTTTCGCGTTTATATTAGTAGTAGGATATACTTATGAATATACCTATATGTCATATAAGTAAGTATCGTGTAGTGTATATAAGTATGTATTGCTATGGATATCTCTCATTCTCTACTTAAATAATCATTCTTTATACTACTACCGTTTGCCCTGATATGTTTTCTTTTTTTTTTGTTTAAATGGTTCTCATTTATCAATTTAAAGTTTTGTACCTCAAAATATTTGAATAATTGTAATCTTATGAATAAATATGTTTTCGGATTTCAATGGTACGCAACTCGAAAATGATGCCGACTATCAGTATAGATCTGAGTGCGATGTACTTTTCCATCTCATTTGCACGTCACTGTTTCAGGGTATTAGACTGATATTTTAAGAATGAAGGTCCCATCACCTGTAATAAAGTTAGCAACATCAAAATACACTACATTAGCGTGAAATTGCCCTTTGCTACGCGGCGGTAGCAGAACCAAGTCGTGGGGGCTATACGCCGCAAGTGCTCTCGGCTTTCAGGCTTGCCGCCACAACACAATTTACCGGAGGAAAGCGAGAAGTTCGCAACCGTGAAATGCCCCTCAATTTCAGTTTGTGTTTCAGCTTCAGGCGCGGCGGTTGTGCGCCTGAAACGCGGCCTGCTGGAATCTCGTCTAAGAAACGGCCGCTCCCGCCCTCACTAATGCCGCTCGGAAAAAGCGCGATCAATCAATAACAAGTACATACAAGAATGATACTATCTACTATTAGATAACGACATAGTGATGTCTACCCATATAGTATTTTAAATGATTATTTTTACTTGCTTTTTACTGCAAAACTATGACTTTTGCTAATTTCGTTCTGTCCGTCGCTTCTGCGGTTACTGGTAAGTGGTTTTGACTCTTTTTAATGTATATATGTATATATATATATATATATATATATATATATATATATATATATATATATATATATATATATATATATATATATATATATATATATATATATATATATATATATATATATATATATATATATATATATATATATATATATATATATATATATATATATATATATATATATATATATATATATATATAAGTATTATTCTGGGCAGTATTTAGCACTACTCTTGTGTAATAACCAGGTTAGTAACCTGCAAGTAGAGGAAATGTTTATAGAATAGAAAAAAAACGAGTGATCACAATCACCGAAATCATCTCTTTCCTTTTCACGGTACAAAAAGCTTTTAGAGATACTATGTTTTAATTATTTTTTTTAAATATAAATAAATTACGTTATAAACGTGGAACACCAAATTATAATTTAGTTTTCTATTATACATTTATTAGTGTTACAAGCATTTTATATATATATATATATATAAATATATATATATATATATATATAATATATATATATATAATATATATATATATATATATATATATATATATATATATATATATATATATATATATATATATATATATATATATATATATATATATATATATATATATATATATATATATATATATATATATATATATATTTATAAATATATATATATATATATAAAAATATATATATATATATATATATATATATATATATATATATATATATATATATATATATATATATATATATATATATATATATATATATATATATATATATATATATATATATATATATATATATATATATATATATATATATATATATATATATATATATATATATATATATATATATATATATATACATATATATATATATATATATATATATATATATATATATATATATATATATATATATATAAATATATATATATATATATATATATATATATATATATATATATATATATATATATATATATATATATATATATATATATATATATATATATATATATATATATATATATATAAATATATATATATATATATATATATATATATATATATATATATATATATATATATATATATATATATATATATATATATATATATATATATATATATATATATATATATATATATATATATATATATATATATATATATATATATATATATATATATATATACATATATATATATATATATATATATATATATATATATATATATATATATATATATATATATATAT